>JAVSBS010008557.1:0-34801 GCA_033124195.1 Coracias cyanogaster
GATTAAGTGGCAGGAAGTCATCTGCGGCTGCTTGGTTTCCCCCCGGCAGGGGTTGGGCGGGGAGTTCTGTAAATACCTGCGGGCCACTTTGAGGACCCTGACGGGCCGCATCTGGCCCGCGGGCCGTAGTTTGAGGACCCCTGACTTAAACCATCAAGCTTGATATATCATGTATCATGAAGCAAAACATTTACAAGAGCATAGCGGGTTAGTAAAGTTGTGGTGATTCAGTCCCAGCAGGCAAGCCATGTGGCTGCTGCCACTGCCCCCCTCCACTGCAAACAAAAGAGTTTTAAAATGCCTTTTTGAGTTCAGATAAGGAGAGTTTAATACAGTGACACATAAGAAACAATTGCAGTAACAACAGCAATAACAACAGTAAGAACTGCGATGTACAAAAATAAGCAATACCATATGAACAAACAAACAGACCCCAGCAGATCAGGTGTGCCCCGCTACAGTGGGATAAAATAATATTGTTGGGTTTTACTGGACAATAAAAAAGGACAGTATTAAAAATAAATCTCAGTAAATAGCAGTTTGCACAGTGGTATTATATACAACATTTTTCAAACATCTGCCTACTCATAGAAAGTCATGAGCAGCCCCTATAAACTCTTCTTTTAGTGCACCATTAGCTAATGATCATGTTTTGCCTTCCCCACATTTCTAGACAATACCTTACTTTTTCCTACTTACTCCTCTTGATCTACAACAACTGAGACCACTACTCTACATTTGCTTTATCATTTAATATATATTTTAATTTATTTCATATATATTTAATATATACTTTATACTATGGTACAGCAACAGTCTGGTGCAGCTGCTAGGTTTAAAGCTGGTTATGTTTTCAGAGAACTTTGAACACTTCCAGGGAGGGGGCAACCTGTTAGTGTCTTGCTACCCTTACAGCACAGAATTTCTTCCTAATATCTAATCTAAATCTACCCTCTTTCAGTCTGAAACCATTATGCCTCATCCTATCACTACACTCCCTGATGAGAAGTCCTTCCCCATCTTTCCTCTAGGCCCTCTTTAAGTACTGGAAGGCCTCTATAAGATCTCCCTAGAGCCTTGTCTTCTCCAGGTGGAACAACTGAAACCCAACAGTGTACCTGTCCTTATTCCACAATTAATTTACTGGTTAGATTATGCTGTGTTAGGTGAACTTGAACTGTCTGAACAAAGGGAGGCAGGAGTTGTTTTTCTGACTCAGACCTTCTGCACAGTTCATGGATATTGCTAGTTTGAGACAAAGCAGAGAGAATGTACCAGGACTGGCTGCAAACTATGTTTGTACTTCTGAACACAAAAATTAGCTCCTGGGGTTTTTTTACTTCTTAGTTCAGGAGGTAGAAATTCATCTACTTCCTTATTTGTAAATAAGATTGCACTAAAATTATACTTCTCTCTCATCAGTTTAGCTTCTTGAAGAAACAACCTATCAATTCCTCATTTATTGGCTCTTTTGCCAATAATGTGTGCTACTAGTTTAGCTGTTATAGATAAAACTATATATGAGTAAAGACATAAATTTGAAATATTGATTACAAAACAAAAATACTTCAGAACATTTAGTTTGAGGGAAAAAACCAAGATTTTTCCTTTTCCCTGAAAAACTATTATATTAATATTAGCAATCATGGGACAATCACACGTCCCAGAAATGTATTATGGGAGAGAAATACTTTTCAGCAATCTATACTGATTACAGTTGATAGAACTGCTATCTGAAAATTAGATATTAGGAAATTTCATTACTCACCAAGTGCTCTTGCATGACAATAGTCTTATTCAAGAATTAAGAATTTATGTACAGTTCTTTTTATGTTATATTTACTCTATTTTTCAGAAGATGGCCAAGACTTTTCTAATGTTTGTGGTTCTCTATTTTTTAAATGCTAAAACAAAACCAAAAAATGTACCCCAGTAATTCCACTAGTATTAGTTACCAAAGTTAGAAAGATGACTTTGCATAACTAAGTTTTTATCTAGGAAAGAGAACTGTAGAAATTTGTTTTTAAGCCTCTATACTAGATTAAACAGGTGTCTCACCAGGTAGCATCATCCACTACCAGAGAAGGTCACAGTTGTGACAGAACTTCAATTTCCAGCACATCCAAGTTGCTCACTTTAACTCGTGGATTTTTGTGAAATCTGTAACATCTGCAGATCTCCCAGATTCATATATGTCACGTCAGTGCTGGGACAAATTCTTGTGTGGATCATCTGTCCTACAAACTCTTGCAGCATTCTTTTTTTACATTTATATCTAATTTAGAAACATGCTCTGAAACACAGCCTAAGAATACAGTTATGATAAGAGCTAAGTTTTGTAAAATGGGCTGAACTGGTGTTTTCACAACTGTCTTCTTCAAGGCCAAGTCCTGATAGGCCATCACTAAAAGCTTTCAGTGAGGTAACCTGAACCACTCCTGGATTAGATATCAGTATGGGCTAGAATTAGTGCTCAGATGTGTTAAACAGATTTAAGACTCTTCTGGGTTAAAAGAGCAAGCTAAAACCTTGTCCTATTCAGTTCATATATCTTACCTTAAAGGTTGGTCTTGTCTCTGATGGCTGGGATTAGAATTAAGATTAGGGAAAATGCAGGGTGAAGATCTTTTTAATTGATGGCTAATACCTATTTAAGATGAAGAATGATGGGAACAGAACTAAATATGTAATATTGGTACAAGGGTGGGAAGAAATTTCATTACGTTTAGAGCTGTTAGTAATGTAAAAGAAAGCATAATCTTAATAACTCTGCTGGTGAAACCTGAAATATTGGCAGCATTCAATAAGAGCAGATGTCAACAAGTCCTCCAATTCTTTTGTCTGTTGAGATGCTGTTCTTTTCATTTGGGTGTTAGAATTACTGTTTAGCAGTCACATCAAGGAGCTCGATGTACCGACATGTTCTACAGAGCTCCCATGAGAATTTTGAGGGCTCATGACACACTGAAAACGCTGCAATGAGTTCAGCTGTATGTGATACAAGGTCTATCTGGGTACATCAGAACAATGTGACCTTGGCTTAGTTTTACTGAGAAAAATCTTGTTAAGTGAGAAAGCACACAACAAATTCAAGCAAAACAGGAAAGAAAATTTAAAAAGACAACCGCTCAAACAGTAATAGGTTGGCAGATCAGGGATTCAAGAGGGAGAATAAAAATACTGACCCAGAAAATGTATAAAGCTTTAAAGGACAAAGAAGAAAGATAATCTGAAGATACAAACTCAAGAACAGTGAGTATCAGTCAGTTTCAAGGAACAAGAGGGGCCAGCATTTTCCCTGGTTGGCAGATGCTTGGGAAGTGTCTCATCAGGATCATGAGCTTACCACTGTAGCTTATTGTTAGATATCTATTGTGTGTATTAGCCAACCAGTAATTACTTTATACTCAGACATGTGTTCTGCTTACCAAGTCTCTGCACACCGCAAAAGTTGCCTGCATTAAGCAATTAGGAGAGGGAGGGTTACATGGCTAAGTAAAAAATTCTGATCTATGATTAAGACTACTGCTAAAATTAAAGTTTGGGTTAAAACTTCAGTATCATGGTCTGAAAGCTTTCATCGATCCTGGAAAATCTGCAGAAACAAAATACGAATAAACTCTAGCCCAGTATTTATAGATTGGATGAAAGGCAATATGAGCCCTGGCCTCTGAATAGGTTGAGTGTTAAGTTCCAATTTAAACAAGCTGGTTTCACTGATCCATGATAGAGGTCAGTTCCGAGATTAAAGCTTTTGCAAAAGTACATGTTCTACAGCCAATTTAATGTTGGATCCTTGAAATTCCAAGTAAAAGACGGCTGACAGCTGTAGAGATTAACCACTGTTGACAATTCAATGCTAACAGGTTTGTCTCGTCAGTGCTTAAGGTTGGGTTTTAGCGTTTGACTGAAAGTTCAGACCTTAAGCTGAAGATTTGCCTCTACTTTTCGATAAAAGCTAACAGTAATGTGCAATTGATGGTCCTGCCATGTGTGTAGACAGCTTACCTATAATTAACGCAAGTGCAAGGTTCAAGGTCAGAATTCTAGAGTAAAGATTTCAGGGCTTTGTTGGCTGATCCGTCCTGCAGATTGTTCCGGGGTGAACTGGGGGCTGACTCAAACAGGAATAACTATTTGTCGGTTTGACTGCTAAGAATACCTAGGTTATCTTTCAGGATATGGGTTCAAAGCATTGTTTCATGAATGATTACATTTCTCACACATTCTGCAAGACCTCCAGTTCCTGAAAAGCTAAATGAAAGATGGCATGGGCCTTACTTCCATTTCTATAGCACCAATTGTCTTACTAATCAACAAGGAAAGGCTTAGGAGAGTTTAAATTCAGGTTTATTAAAGCCTAGTCCAAACACCTGCAAAAATCTTCAATGAAAAGGGATGATGACAGCTCTTCATATCATTTTCAGTACCAGGGAAAACATGTTTGTCCAGCTTATGATTATGGTTAGGGAGAATATTCAGAAAAGTGAAGGTTCACAAGTGTGTGTACTGATTATTCCATAAAAGCTGCAGAAGGAAGATGAAGAATGGTGACAGCAGGAGGTGATGTGTTATTGATATAGTATTAATTTAGATATAGTAATTTAATCTTAATTTTGGTTTTAATTTTAAAACAGGGTTCTCAATCCAGATCTGCACATCTGCATTTACTAGTGGGTCCATTAAATTTTACTAATATAATACTGGCTGACAGTAAGAGAAATTAGCTTCCAAATCAGGTGCAGTTATATGGCCTTTGATAAAACTGAGCACTGTGCTGAGATTACAAGTTGGCAAAGGAGATGATGAGAGATCTGTGTTTATTGATTGATCGTGAAAGGTCTTTACTGCAATTTAAGGACAGATGAAAACCAGACCTATTGATCTTTCAGACATGGATCTGATTGCTTGATCAGGAACTGAGATCAGGATTTGGAAGTGAAGAATGAAGATTTTCATGGAATATTTCAGAAAGAAAAATGATGGCTGTATCTACCTGAGTTTTTTGACATTTATATAGAGGGAAAGGCTGCATTGTATTAAACTTTGGTTTACAGTTTGAATCGATGAGACCATTGGTCTTAGTGACAGAAAAACTTTGGCTGACTGTGGGATTTTTTTGCTCCTAATGAATCCCAGAAGTCCTGTGGGACTTAGAAAGTTACTGAAGAAAATAGGAACTTAAACTATACTGCAACATCTAACTAAGGAGTGGTCACATGGTTGATAAATCAGGGTGGTGTTTGAGCTAGGACTGGATTTAGCTATATTCATGTTTATTAGAGAGGGGGAAAAAGCGTTTCTTGCAGTCTTCTCAGTACAGTTGGTTTTGAAAGAGCCAATTCTAACAGAGGTGCTAAAGTCTTACTTTCAAACAATGGCTGACCTATGTTCATTAGGCTTAGGCTTGGGCCTTGGTGAGGTAAATGTAGATGGGCAGTAGTATTAACTTTTTCTACTGGTTTTGGATGGATGGAATTCATTTTTTTCATAGTAGCTTGTACGGGGCTATGTTTTGAATTTGTGCCAAAACCAGTGTTGATAACACACTGATGTTTTAACTATTGCTGAATAGGACTTACACAATGTCAAGGCCTTTTCTACTTCTCATGCTTGCCCCACCAGCCAGTAGGCTGAAGCTGGGAGGAGACACAGCTGGGACAGCTGACCCCAACTGACCAAAGAGATATCCCATCATGCTCAGTAATAAAAGCTCCAGGAAGGAGAAGAGGGTATGTTCAAAGTTATGGTTACTTGGAGAGACAAATTCCATTACACAAGATGGAACCCTGATATCCAAGAGACAGCTGAACACCTGCCTGCTGGTGGGAAGTAGTGAATTAATTCCTTATTTTGCTTTTCTTGTGTGTGTGGCTTTAGGTTTACCTATTTAACTGTCTTTATCTCAGCCCATGAGTTTTCTCACTTTTACCCTTTGTATTCTTTCCCTGATCCCACCTTGGGGAGAAGGAAGGGGAGAAAGCAAGAAGCTGTGTGAGGCTTTGGCTGCTGGTGTTGATCCATAACACTTTACCAAGAGCAGACTTTCAGGCTGAGTTGAGAGCACTGTGAGTTGAACTATTTTGTTAACTCTAAGACTGATTACTACTTTGAATCCTCACATAAATCTTGCTTTATGGTAAAGCTTAGAATTAGGATTCAGAATAAGATAAGCTTAAATTATATTTTCATCAAAAATAATACTTCAGGATAAAGCTTGAGCAGGTACTAGCTTGAGTAATTATTTTAAGGAGTTCTCATATATATGCAGTACAGAATGCAAATTAAGTCTATGGTAAAAGACAAGGATAGGGTTATTGCTTAGGAAGTAGACAGTCTTCAATTTCATTAAGACGAGGCTACTACAGCTTCTGACTAACCAAGTCAAAAAACCAAGCCCTTGTCAAACCTCCTGCTTCATATCTGGAGGTAGTGCCACACTCAGCAACTCCTATGAAATCACCTTGTCTCCTCACCTTAACTAGGAATTTTCTTTCTCGCCAAGCTGCCTCTTCTCTTCTGGGCTATCTGGTTCATTAAGTGCAGCTCTAGGTTTAGCATAGACATAGTACATCAGCCAGCTTCAAAGTAAGGTCAAGCTTATCTACGACTTCAAACCAAAAGGCAGTTTCATCAAAATACTTCCATGTTCAGCTCTCAAGCTATGGCTTATCACATTCAAATCCTTATCCAAGGCTTAGCAGTCCCCATCGCACAGACAAGGTTTCAACATTCTACTGTTGGTCTTGCCCAGCAAATCACTGTCCCAATTCTCTTGAAGAGCTCTTCAGACACCAGCTCCAACACCTTAGCAACTCAATCCTCATGAGTTGCTAAATGCAAGCCATTGCTGAGGACTAGTTCCTTTAGCTCACACTGCAAGTGAAAGAAAACCCTCTCTTCAATATCATTTAAAGGCCTCTTCTCAAAACCATTCTCGCAATACTTCATAACATGTACCAGAAAGACCAAATCATTTTGACTCAAATCACCACCTTCAGACACACCACCATTCACAGTTTCTATGCTAAGCCTAGGCTATGGAAGACAAGGAGATGAGGAATGAGCTTTCATTCCGCCTTTGGAAGAAAGCTGCCCTGTTGAGATAAATTTCCAACTGGCTTAATTTCAAGTACCAGCATGGGAAAGTTGTTGCAAACTTAGCTAAGCCTGAGGTCAGAAATCAGTCCAGAACACAAGCCAGGGGCAACACAAGGTTGGACTTTATCCTAGAGGTCTTTTCCAACCTAAATGATTCTATGATAAGACTGGAGAGGAGTCCCCTCCAGTTAAGGTGAGAGCTTTCAGAGTTTTCATTGGTACTACTAACTCTACAGAGAGTTTAGATAACTTACAAGTCTACAATGGACATTTACAAGTCTACATTTACTTTTCAGCCTTATCCTGTTAACTGCATCCAGATGGCTTCTCAGTTAGTACTGTCTCCTCAGCCTCCTTCAACAGTCTTTACTATGGGGTCCTTGTTATGTCCAGATCTTCTTGACTGCCTTTTAACACACTCCCAACAGTCAAGAAAAGCACAAAAATCAAACTGAATGATGATGCCAGGTCTGCTGGACAACACTCTGATCAGTCGGTACAACTGATCAGTCTTTACAACTTTTTGTCCAGACTCACTTATCTTCCCCTAACCTTCATTCATACCTAATCCTATAAATCATTTAGAAACATTTATTCATGGCAATCACCTTAGCTATTCATATGTCATCAAAGCAATTAGGTAGTCAACTGAAATGCAAGGTCTTCTCCAAAATTAAAGAGTTACAGATCTTGTAACTTTTTTTTTTCCTTAAACCTTTCAACATTACATAAACTAACACAGCTGTTTCACGTCCAATTCATATTTTATATTTTACGCAGCTCAGGTATACCCAGCAAAACAAGTCTATAATTGTCAACTTATTACATTTTCAGCTTAATTTGTGGGACTTTTCTGCATTTATAGAAAAGCAGCAACCAGTTTAAGATGAAACCTAGTTTTAAGAGTCCATTGACATACTTTAATAAACTCTGTTTGCAGACTAAGAGTAGAGACTGCTAATTCTGGGGTTCTCCATGTCACTTGGTTAGGACTAGATTTCTTCTATCTGTGAGACTCATGGTACCTCTGATAGACTATTCACGGAGAGGAAGAGCAATGCCAATCAATCATTTTTTTTAAGCTCATGCACATGCTCATCCTCCATTACTTTGAATTCCAATTTATAACCAAATGCAAGTCTGAACATGAATCCTACTCTATTCTCACTAGAACAGAGGAAAATACAGTAAGGAATCACAAATCAGGCCTTAACTCAGGAATTATCCAAGATTCCCAGCCCTCCCTGAAAAAGCCAAAGTAACCCTAACTTCATCATAAACACTAAACATGTCAGTCACAGGACTGAGTAACTCAAACACAGGAGAAGTTGGGGGGATTAAATAGAAAAATCAAACCAGTAATTCTCTTTGACAAGGAGCTTCAGTCCTCTCTCAGCCCCAGATTTATCACATCTATCTCAGCCTCCAGAGAAGATCTTCATTAACACCAGCTCTGCCATCAACTGTGTTGCTCACAGTGGGTAGTTCCAAAAGTAAGCCTGATATGTCCCACATGAGCACCTATCCTCATATTGGCTTTAAAAATGAAAAATAATATTAAAAAAATTCTTCCCCTAATAATACTTACAGTAACCTAGCCTGACCTTAAACTGAAGCCTTCCCCTGGACTAAATGCTAAATATAAATCAACTGTAGGGTCACAGTTAGCACCATTTAGCCAGATAGGTGCCAGAGGTGACATGCCTTGAGCCAAGCCCTTTCTGGAGCTGTTTAACAGCAAGAAAGACAGTTTCAATGATTAGAGAACAATAGCAAGCACCCCCCACCACCACCACCAGGTAATAGGAAACGATCTAGTTTTCTGTGATGAATATGAATCAATTTCTTGAAAAAAAAAAAAGGCCTTAATAATAACTGAAGACACTAAGGGACAACACAGAGGGGCAAAGAGAAGATTATTAGAACAGGATAAAGTAACTAACAATTCCTTCCCAAAAACATAACTACAACAACATACAATTCCCTTTTCTATTCCCACATACATACCCCACACCCCCATTTTGGGGTATTCTAGGTGGGGCAACCACCAAGCAGCCAGCTGGAAACTTTCTTATTCACTAATTTTGTTTGTTTAATCTCAAGGCTCCTTCATCCATCCTGCTGAGGAGCAAAGTTTCATAGAAGCTGCTAATGTTCTGGGGATGGGGCAAGGAGTCAAATACCAGCTCCCAGTAGTCACAGCTCATTCCCACTCCTCTAGACACTTCTGCTGGTGCTTTTGTTCCTTCTACAGCTCTTTGCTGCTTTGAAATGTGAAGGCTTTCTAGCAATTCCAGTTCCTCTTCATCTCTTCAAGAAAAAGCACACAGAGCATACAGGTATTATGTATGGTTCTCTTGCTTGCAAAGGAAATGGAAATCTCCCTATTTTCCTGCTACAGAATACCCTGACTTTAACTTTCTTCCTTCCCCACTCCTGATCAGATGGACAGACCAAACTATACTTCTCATTTTCTTAGCTATCCGGAGCACATCAAATACGTATTGTGTAGGTTAAACTTTTTTTAAAGTAAAGTTTTGGAGATTTGTAGGTTTTAAGTTGTTTCAATTTTTTTGGCTTTTTATTAACTTTTTTTTTTTGTTTTGGGTAATATAGCTTCACATGTTGTGGACATGACAAAATTAAATTCTCTAGAGACTTCTTCCAACAAGATGTTTTCATGCCTCCTTCCATAACGAAAAAGGTGCATTTTCCCCTCCTAGAAGAGATCTGATTAAGATAGATCTCCAACCTGTCTTTCAGATGTCTTTTGATGCAATGTATTGAAGTGAAGTTGCCAAGAGATTACCTTTTCCCCCCGTCTATCTACCAGATGTCAACAGAATATTTCTTTCAGGTGAGCATTCTGCAGGAGCTCTCTGAAAGGGAGGGAAAGAGGCAGGATGAAGAAGGTGAAGGCTGTGCTTTCCCTGTAAGCCAAAGAACGAAAAACAGTTCCCAGAAAATCAACCTTTACAGGGATTAAAGCAACAATAAGCAATTAGCTCTTGTTGAAAGCAGCCTTCATTCCACATGTGGGATATGCAGGATACAGCACCACCACTTGTCATCTTGTACTTTTCCAAACCCTAAAAAGAATTATCTCAAACAGTAATAAGAATGCATCTTTTCCTGCTGTTCGCAGCCTTTTTTACACTGTTGAAGACACGTTACTAGTTCCCTGCAACAGAGCCTAACTATACCTTAAATAAAAGAATATCAACCAAATCTTTTTACTCCAAACAATACTTCAGTTATATGAAACACAAATAGTGAGCCTGAAGAATGAAAAGCCTAATTTCAGAGCTCCGAAATGGAATATAGACAGCCAGATAATCACTACCATTTCTCAAGCTCACTGTCTTCTTTTTCCTATTAGTCCTCAAAAGGCTGAAAGTTTGTGTCTTGGCCAGATGCGGGCAGATTTTCACAGACAGAAAGGAGATCTCTAACCCAAAGGTCAGCTCCCAGCCAAATATCTAATACCACAGTGAACCTACAGCATTTAAGGAAAGATCACTGGTGTTTTCTCTTATTGTAATTCTTGGAAACAGCTTTGCTATCTTGGTGGAGGTATCCAGAAGAAAAATTCAGTCAGTTACAGATATTTTTCTTAGAAAGTTTGAGCCCCAAACTGCAGAAGTTTAACAGGCTTACAAAATCTGAAACAAGATGCTGTCATTATGAGTACCTACCAGAGTAATGACTAGATCACTACTGCATTCTGCATGCTTTTTTAAACAAGAACAAAACAAATTCCACCAATTTAGAATCACAGAATCACTTTGGTTGAAAGAGACCTTCAAGATTATAAAGTCCAACCATTAATCTAATACTGACAAGTCTGCCACTAATCCATGTCCCTAAGTACCACATCTACATATCTTTTAAATGCCTCCATGGATGCCTCCAATGCCTTCCCTGGGCAGCTTATTCCAATGCTTTACAACCCTTTCAGTGAATAAATTTTTCCTAATATTCAATCTAAACCTCCCCTGGCACAACGTGCAGCCATTTCCTCTTGTTCTATCACTTGTTACCTGGGAGAAGAGACCAACACCCACCCTGCTATAGCCTTCTTTCAGGTAGTTGTAGAGAGCAATAAGGTCTCCCCTGAGGCTCCCTTCCTCCAGGCTAAACTACTCCAGTTCCCTCAGCCGATTCTCATAAGACTGGTGCTATAGACTCTTCACCAGCTTCCTTACTGTTCTTCAGATGCACTCCAGCACTTCAATGTCCTTCCTGTAGTGAGGGTCGAAAAGTGAACACAGTATTCAAGGTGCAGCCTCACCAGTGCAAAGTACAGGGGGACAATCGCTTCTCTAGTTCCACTGGCTATATTATTTCTGATACAAGTCAGAATACTGTTGGCCTTCTTGGCCACCTGGGCACACTGCTGGCTCATATTCAGCCAGGTATCAATCAACATCTCCAGGTCCTTTTCCAGTGGGTAGCTTTCCAGCCACTCTTCTCCAAACCTGTAGCGTTGCATAGGGTTTTTGTGATCCAAGCGCAGGACCCAACACTTAGACTTCTTGAAACTCATACCATTGGCCTCAGCCCACCAATCCAACCTGTCAAGATCCCTCTGTAGAGCCTCCCTACCTTCAAGCAAATCAACTTTCCTGCCTAACTTGGTGTCATTTGCAAACTGACTGAGGAGTATACTCAATCCCCTTGTCCAGATCATTGAGAAAGATATTAAAGAGAACAAGGCCCAAAACTGAGTCCTGGGGAACATCACTTGTGACCAGCCACCAACTGGCTTTAACTCCATTCACCACCACTCTCTGAGCCTGGCCATTTGGCCAGTTTTTTTATCCAGTGAAGTGTATGCCCATCCAAGCCATGACCAGCCAGTTTCTCCAGAAGAATGCTGTGGGAAATAGTGCCAAAGGCTTTACTAAAGTCCAGATAGACAACATCCACAGCCTTTCCCTCATCCACTAAGTCACCTTGCCATAGAAGGAGATCAACTTAGTCAAGCAGGACCTGCCTTTCATAAACCCATGCTGACTGGACTTGATTGCCTGGTCATCCTGTATGTACTATGTGATGGCACTCAAGATGATCTGCTCCACAATCTTTCCTGGTGTCGAGGTCAGACTGACAGGTCTGTAGTTCCCTGGATCCTCCTTAGGGCCCTTCTTGTAGGTGGGTATCATATTTGCTAACCTCCAGTCAACTGGGACTTCCTCCGTTAGCCAGGTCTGCTGATAAATTGTGGGAAGTGGCTTGGTGAGCACTTTTGCCAGCTCCCTCAGTACCCTTGGGTGGATCCCATCCAACCAGATAGACTTGTGTGTATCTCAGTTGTGTAGTAGATCACTGACCATTTCTTCTTGTATTATGGGCCTTCATTCAGCTCCCCATCCCTGCTGTCCAGCTCAGGGAGCTGGGCACTCACAGGATAACTGGTCTTATTATAAAACACTGAGGAAAAGAAGGCATTAAGCACCTCAGGCTTTTCCTCATGCTTGGTTACTATGTTTTTTCCCCCTGCATCCAAAATTCCAATTTTTAAATGATAAGTGGAAAATAATATTTTCAGTTTAGTTTTTAGCCTTAAAAGAGAGATAACTTGGAAAATGTGACAACATAGAAACTCTTGCAATTTACCAAGTATTAGCTAATCCCAGATACACACCGGGTGTCTGGGCTGAGTTGGTATTGTAGACAAGGCAGTGTGACCTCCTCAAACTGAGGAAAGAAAAAAGCATTCAAATGCCTTTGCTGAAACAATCTCTCCTTTAATCTGACAATCAAGGCTTAAAAACAAGGTCTAGAAAATTTTTCCAATGAATATCAAACACACTTATGGAATCACTTCCATTTCTTATTCCATAATGTGGTAATAGTAAAAAACCTTTACACTCTCTTCTTGAACCATATTAAGTACTAGAGCACCTGGAGCATTTCCAAATGCAGGGAGGATAACTTTGGGGTCAATAGGATTAACTCTCAGTTCTTAGGCTTTACTACGTTAATAGCACAGAGCACACAATAGGTTTTCTCAGCAATTCTGTGGTAGTTTAGAAGGAATTTTCTGTCCTAGTGTGTAAAATCAGTCAAGAACATGTGAACTGGCAGACCATCTAATAAATCCACAGGCACTTCTGCTGCTGTTCATCATTCTCAGGGTGAGTAGTAGAGAATGACATACTACACTCAGGAAAATAACTTAGATTCTTCAAAATGCTACAGGGTGGGGTTTTTTGTTTGGTTGGGTTTTAAAATATTTTTTTAACTGCTACTCTCTCTACTCTAAAGTACTACTCAGTACTTTATTACTCTATTAGGGAGAGACAGGTGATAAAGCAGAAGGGAAAAAACTTGGTTGGGATCTAATGATCCACAAATACTATTTTTAACAAGCAGATTTTCATTTTTATTAACCTAATGTTAGGCAAACTCTTTATAGTAATTTGTTGTTTAGCAAACAAAGTAAAATAAATTCTGAACACCTGGAAGATGAAATGCTGTGTTTCAGATTCATGTTAAATTTAAGCCCATACTTGTGAATTTTCATCAAGCCAAGCCAAAGATTTCAGCAGTCAAGTAACACCCATCATAAGAAATTGAAGCAAAACTAGCTCCCACTCCTTAAAACTCTGCTTTTAGGATTTTGTTTCTTTATTCCAAAGAATCACTTTGATATGAAAATTAAAAGTGCCGAAACTATGCACTTTGGGGTTTTTATTGAGGTTACTTTTGGGTGTTGGAAATAGAGTGGCAGAGAGGGCAAAATGTTCTGGAACTATTGCTCAAATTCAAAAATTGGCATGCAGATGTTTGGTATTGATCTGAAACTAAGTTTTCTGCTAAATGCATTATCTATTCAGAATTACTTATTTAGCATATATAAAGTGTCCCAAAGACTGTCAGATTTTGATACAGCTATGAACGTTAACCCTAATCTTCACCAAAGCATTGGAGCTGCTTAGGTCCAGAGGGCAAAACTTGCCATCTATTAACATTTTCCAATGAAGTGGCAAGGTTAAATATGCACTGACATTACAACTGCAGAAAAAGAAGGAAAGATGAGCTTCTTTCTGGCACTGGCTGAGCAGCAGTGGGGAACACACATTTGCAATGATAGTGGAGATAATTAGATAAATGTTGATATTGTTAGTTCCATATGCAGGAGGTGGTAAGATGCCAGGATCTGATACAAATTTATTTTTTTTTTTTCCCCCAAGAGCAAGCACTGTCCCCTGCTGACATCTCCTTGGATCCAGCTATAGGGAAAGAGCAGCATGTCCTCGAAGTATATGCTGGCTAACACGCAGAAAGTATTGCTTTATAGGCTGGAATATGCTCACTATAGATTTAAAGTTCCTTCTTTGTAGCTCAGAGGCAGGTTTCGAGTTGTATTTCCCTTGTGTTCAAACCCAAAGGTGACCTTTTGCAGGAACATCAGTTGCTTCATAGTTTGTAGACTGAAAGAAGCACCAAGATGGAAGAAGAGTGCCATCGTGCCTGTTGATACTGTGCACTCAAACCAGCATACATTTGAATCACTTGATAGGCCAGGATTTAAGCAAAAATCAAGTGACAGCTACAGGCTGACCTTTCTAAGTCACTCTAAGAAACTCCATCTTCTTTCCTTGAGATACAATCATCACTTCTACAGGCAAACTCCCAAAATCCTGTCTTAAGGAAAAATGGAGTCTTGTGTTTCAAATATTTAGAGACCGATTCAAACCCTACCAGCATAATAACGTCTTTAAATTTATTAAGATTTTCATATATTCCAACATAAAAGGGGAGAAATATTAAAACCAGACGCAAGATTAAGCAATACATGTTGGATTGATTCATATAACGACTATTCTGAATAATTTCATTCACTAAAGAGAATCAGGCAGTCATTTTCATTTACCAGTATGTCAGCGATTTCTATACAGACTTTGAATATCTACATTCATTTAGCTGCATCCCTGTTTGAATGAGGCTTAGAACGATTCACAAAGGCATTTGAGCTGTCATTTCCACCTGAATTTTGGAGGTTAGTTTCCACTCTACAATCACAATGAAAATACATAAAATAAAAGGATGCACTGGCTACAGATAAAGCATGCCCAAGTCAGCACAACTGGTAATTTTTTCCATAAGTGATCCAAGCAATGCTAGTACAAGGTTATGACACTTGCTCTACTTTACCACCTTATTTATTTTTTTTAAATAACAGATAACATCATAGCTAAGTCCACACAATGACTTTTCAGGCAGCTGGGTGGAGCCAGAAAAATACTTGTGGGTTTTGTGGCTTTCTTAAACAGATTTTTCATCTCAGAGTCCACAGCTCACGCTGCAGTATTCTTTTACTTTGTTTCACCTTTTTTTGAGAGGATGCAGATACAGGCCTTTTTCCACTGAAAGCAGCTCAAATTTATGTGGGAAAATCTGTGCTTAAAATAGCAGAAGTTTTTACTTTGCAGTAGAAAAATAATCCATTATTTCTTTAAAGGACGAAAATGCTGGAGAGAGCGTGGACGCATCCCTGAAGGGCAGAAGAAGCGATGCCAGTGGTCCTCAGATGTTCAGACACCTTGAACGGAACTGAGAACACCAGTACCCCAAATTTCCATGCCCTGGAAGGCACTGCAGGGAGTGACACGCTGAGAAGCGCACGTGTCTTAGTTCCTGCTCTCTCACCAGAGCTGAAGCCTCCCTCTCCAGCAGGCAGGACACATCTGCCCTGATGAGGATGTGGACCTGTGAATACCCGTTCAGATGGTGGCACCTAAGACACCTTGCTCCTTTCTCACATAATAAGACACCAGGAAGAGAAGTAAGTGCATTAAGGAAGAGACCACCACAACTGTCACGACTCTGACAGAGCTCCACGGACACACAGACCCCAGCTTCAGCACATTCTTTAACCTTTCCCTAAGTTGAACAAGGAGGCCCTTTGTCCCAGCCCTTCTTTTGGGCATGATCAGATGTGGACACAGACTACAAACAGGATATATACAGAACTGAAATAGAAAACAGGGGCTTATCGGCTAAGCCATGCAGAAGGCAGCTGGGATTTAGTGAGCTATAAGGCTTGGTATTAGTATGCTCCCAGCCTGAGAGGACCCATCAGAATTTTTGTGGGCCAGATGGGCACTGGTCAAGCAGGAAGGGCTGCTCTGAACTGCCAAGCTTCCATCTTCCACCAGCTACATCAACACCAATGACTTGACCCAATTACCCCATGATCCTGAATAGCCTCCTTTCCCCACTGTCAACTTCTTCCCTTTTAGAGTTTTGTCTTTCCCTACTATTTTTATGCTCCCAAATACTTGAGCTACTGATGATATGGTCTCTATTCTCCTGTTGCTGGCTATAATTTTATTCTTCTTATGTTTCAACAGGTTTTCTCACAGGTTTTCTTCAGCAGGGTGAGCAAGGTTGTTCAGCTGGCCAAATCAGAGCAGGACCTTGGAGCCTTGGGACACAGACAATTAAACCTTTAATAAAGGAGCAGGGGCTTCCAGCTGTGATTCTTCCCTCACCTTTTCCTAGTATGACCTGCATGGCATCAGACCAAGCTTGTAAATCCTGGCTAGGATCATGCAGGAAATAAACAGGAGTGGTTCACAACTGTTAAGATGTATATTCAAGAGCAGAGATTTAGGGTCTTACATACTGCAATTTTAATGCCTGTAAGGCAGGCAGGATTTTGAAGGCATTGCACTTAGATCTTAAATACTTAAAGTAAGAACCATAGACCCAAACCACCCCCAGTGATTCAACAGTTATGGAGTGGGGTTTTTTCACCTAGAAGGCAACTTAGATGGGGAAAAAAAGCACTTACTGCAAGGTATATGCTGAAGGAGAAGAGTCAGCAAAGCACATTCTGGTGTAGTTGCTTGACTTTTTCTAGCACATTCTAAAGATATCCAGGGAAAACTCCCTTATCTTATGAGAACAGAATTTCTCAGCCTGTTCACTATTCACCCTTTGCTCCATTTGGAAAAGAAATTCCAGAAATATCAGCTAGCACTTCTAATTGCAGAAAACCAAGGCTGAGATATTCCAGTACAGAAGAAATATAACGAAGGTCAGGAGGAATTACAAGTATTCCACTAGCCTTTATAGAACTAGCCAATACTTGTAATAAAGATACTTATGTATTTCTCCAGAAAATAAATGGTTGTATTCGCTCAAACCACATTTGAATCAGCTTAAAAAAAAGGTTTTTTATTTGTCCTTTAATTCACTTTCAGTTTCAGAAGAAGGGTTCAGTGGTTTCCCATTTCCTCTGAAGTACTGAGCTAGGTAATTGTTATGTCCCTGAGCTGTAGGAGGCACCCAGGTGCTTCACATTTTTCTATTTTTACTCAAGCTTTACACTTTAGGTAATTGACACATCAGGAAAATCATAGTCACAAGCCATCAAACTTGTTTCAGCATGTGTCAAGGCATGTACAGGCTCAAACAGACTTCAAACAGATTGTCATACCAAACTGGGAACACATGGCCTGTCCAAACAGTGGGAGTGAAGAGGTTGCACACTTTTGAGGATACGGGTTTGATGTCTCATTCAGAAAATGATTGTTCTGATCCTCAGGAAAGGACTCATATGTCACAGTTTGTCATGTTGGTTAGACCTGAGATTATAATTCAGATTACCTTTATATTCAGTTAAAGAAAAAGAAAAAGAACATTTTCTAGGGTATAGTATGTGTCAGGGCACCACATTTTTATTATTGTCATATTGAACAACATAAGCGATGTAGAGAGCTGTAAGAACCACTGTATTTCATTCACAGCCTGATCATGGCATCTAAATCTAAAACCAAATTATTCAGATCAGGACAGCAATCTGTAATCTCCTGCCCTACACATCTTCCCTGCATTCCAGCTCTTCCTTGAAAAGACAGCTGAAGAAGAAAGAAGGTAAGCTAGATACTACATGATATGCATGAGTGCTGTTACCTCACATTTTTAACTATGTGCTTCTAGTAGGTCTCCAGCTCAGCTGAGACAGGAACCACGTGGCAACCACAGCTTTTCACTTCAGATCCAATGCACTTATCCAACTGTCCTGTTTAATATCTTCTAGTGCAGCACCACATACTAAAACTTCAGATGCTGTATCTCACATGGGAAAATTTTTACATTACTGCTAATTATTAAGTATGTGTAGTCTAAAAGAACCAAACAGCACTCTTACTTCTCTGACACATTTTCTACTGGAACAGAAAGGGGAAAAAACACTTTAAAACCACAGATTAATGCATGTCTTGTGATACCTCACTAATTAAGCCAGATTCTGGCTTTCACTAAATATAGCTCCACAAAGGACTCAACTACTAGTACTAAGTAATTGGATCTAAGGTACAAAAGTAAAAATGTAATAGAATTTAATGATGCGCTTTATATGCTATTAGTCTTTACTCCCGTGAAATGTTACAATAGGCTCTCTCAGTACTGTTTGCCTGTGGTATCATTTAAGTACACTTCACTTAGTAGTTTCAGAGGATTTTTTTAAACTATGTAGCTGAAACTTAAGTTATACTGCCCCTGTTACAACCCACCATCCAAGAAATAAAAATGCTGACTCTCCCAAGCTAAAATAAACCACATTTTAAAGGTTGTAAACATTTAGTTATTTTATGATTTAATGCATCTTTTTATCAGAGTAGCAGTTTTGAACAAGGCATAAAGGCCCAGGATGAACAGCTGATCCAATATAGCTGGCTGGTAATACTGCTTTCAACAAACACATTTGATGAGCAAACATGTCCTCCTAGCCACCTACACTCATACCCATCTGTTAGGATGGCAACATGCCTCTGCGCAAGGTAACATGCCAGTATTAGAAGGCCAGAGAAACAAGCCAAAAGTAGGGCTAAGGAGAAATCTAAATAACATCGCACTTACCAGATCTTCTTCCTGAATTTCATCCTACTTGTAAGAAGCAGCATAACACTACAGCACACTGACATTTTAAATTTAATTCCACTTGCGTACAATTATGGGACTAGCAGCATACAGGAAAGAAGAATTGGTTGGTTGTGGATAGTCCCAGCTGCCAAAAACCCTTGAGATGGATTGCAGCTGGTAGCTGAGAAGCCCATTAAGGATATCTGTCAATTTACTTTGAACAGCTAGAGACAGCAGGTGCTGCAGGTGAAGATAATTCCCTCAAAGACAGCACCACCTGGGACAGTCACAATCAGCACGGAGAGGCTAACTACAAGCTCTGTCTCTATAATGACAGCTTGGAATGGCAAGAAGTGTAATTCACCCAGTCTGAATCACAAACCTTGTCATAAGTTTGTTTCACAAACCTGTGAATTGTACTTCTCAAAAAGCACAAAATCTCAGAAAACTTTTTATTTATCAGTAAGTCTTGAGCTTATGCACTCACTACTGTTGTGTGTCTTTGCCACTGTAAAGTGGGTAGAAATTACTCTGTATTCTGTAAAAAATAAACAGTGTCATTTTACAATTCCAAGAATATAATGAGTGGGTTTTCCCTAATTTTGAGATTTGCACTTTACCAAAAATAAATTCTGTTTTGATAGAAGTGCTTTGGGTTTTTTCATAAATATAAAATTGCCCCCAGCAGCTTTTAGCATATGTAGGCAGTCATTTAAGAAACTATGTCTTTATAAAGAATGTGGAAAAAGTACAAAATATCTCTTTACAAAACCGATTATGAACAAAGTATTCATTTATAGATGACCTGCAAATTTTTGACATGAGATTAGGAAAGCATTTCCCACTTTGGCACTAAAACTCAATTTTCTAAGCTTTCAAAAATACTGGTTTTAATTAGTCTGCCATATGCTGCTATGTACACCTCTTTCTAAGCAGAAAGCCTTTGCTTTGAGATCTCTCTGAGACTCAGCCACCCTGACATATCCAAATCTCCCACTGATCATACAAACTATTTAGGACCTAGTCCAAAGCCCAGTGGAGAAGATTGTTATAACCCTTACCCTGTTCTCCTCCTCATGATAGCTGTGCACAGTCGGGAGGCACAGTCCCACACTTTGATATAATTAGAGTTAACTCTGAGATTCTGTGTCCTTTCTGTAATACAGCAGAGACAAGAGAAGTTATTCATTTTTAAGTGTTTTTAATTGTGAGAAATCTATGCCAAGATGAGGTTTCCTGTTCCCCCTGAGAGGGGTGACGCCCAATACTACAGCCAGCTTTCTCCATGATTGGAGAAAGCAATCAGGAAAGGATGACTGCACAGAGAGGAGAACAGGGAGAGGATGAGCATGTTCTCAACTATGTCAGCTTCGAGCTTTTTTGCCTAACTCAAAGCAATACAGGGTCATTTTCTTCAAGAACACTACAGAATCTATTAGGATCTGCCTTTTTAAATTACATTTCTTTTAAGAAAAAAAAATTGGAAAGAAACCAGGCAGAGACTGGAGCTCCTTTACGAAGTACAGAAAAGAGGAACCTCAAATACTGGTCTGTTTTCTACTCTATGGATAGCCTGTATGCTGTCTCATGCCCTCTACAGTAGCTCGTTAACTATTTGTACAGTTACCTAAAATTCTCTGATGTCAGCTTTACATTATGAAAAGAAATTCGGTTGCCAACAAAAAATCCAGCCTTTAGACCTGCCATGACTTTTGTATCATCCTGTTTTTTACTCCTGTCTCAACAACACACCTGTTTGCCTTTTTTTTAACGTATTTAGATTAAGAATAAAGTAAGGCATTCACTATTTGCTCTTCAGCTTTACATGTCATCTAGCCCTAAGGGGATTCAGCATCTGTCCACTCAAGGACAATACCATAAAATAATGTGAGAAAAAAAGTTATTTCTTTTGCTTTGTCATTTTGACATTTAAAACCAGACACTGGGAAAAGTAACATCTTGCACTCGTAAGAACTACTTCTCTAGCTAACATACTTGAAGAAAGTTCAGTCGTATCTAATGTAGAAAAATCACATGCTGAATAGAGAAATAGTAGGCTCATTTCCCTGAGTAGAGGAGTATTTTTCCTCTAATGTTTGTTTTCTAACTGAATATTGCATTTTTCTGTAGGTTCTATTTTTCACTGCCTGAAAACTCTGCCTTTTCTTTCCATCTCTTACAAGCTGCTGCTTAGAACTTTTGAAAAATAGCTACTCTGTACTAATTCATAGCTTGGAGTTGGATGAGATAATATCATTTAAATTAAAAAATATTAGTCAGAGTAGTTTGGGTTATAAGGTTATATTACAGAATATGTCAATGAAATCATTATTGAATTGACAGAGTGGAGAAAAGTTCATTCTTGTTAAATCTGGTAACAGAAACCCAAAGGACAAAGTGCTCATAAAGCACAGAAAAGAAAAATCTTTATTTTTAATATATATTGCTGTCTCAGCTCCAGAGCTGAGTCTTCTAATCCTCCACTGAATTAACATCTTACTAACCGTGTTCTTAAATTTCAAATATACAATCAGCCTGATAATTTGCTATTAATCTACCTAATGTACTAGCTCTACCTCTAAAATCTAGTTCTGCTGTTCAACAGTGAAGCAAGCTACACAAGTAAGAAATACAATTATAGACACAATGCAATTTGCTTGTATAGAGTAACCTTTATACCTGAGGTAAAAAGTGCTTTTTAGACAGTTATGGACTAACTAGAAAAGAACTATTTTAAGGAGTGATTTAAGTAGAGAGAGTAAATCATAGATCAAATGGCCAAAAGTTCCCTCACTGCACTTTTAAGTTAGGAAAGAGCTGGGAGAGAGCAAAAAGTCAAGCAAAGATGTGGAGTTGAAGAGGAGGTTGGAAAGAGCAGACTGTGAAAACAAAGCAGAGCAAAGCCGTGGAGAAATTTTAAGAAAGAGGGGTCTGGAACTTCCAGCATATCAAATACTATTCTTCCATAAACCGTAATGTACGTCCTGTAACTTCAGTTGAATTAAATATCAAGGCACTTCTGAAAATTTCACTAGGTTCCCATCTACATATTTAACCAACTGAACACCCTTGCAGTTCTGGTACTTGGCATAGTAACAGAAGTGCACAACCGATAAAATATAGGGAGTCAGTATGAATGTTATAGCATGCACAATCTCCATTACAATTTGATGGCAAAGCAGAAAGTACACATTTGGTAAGTGGGTGTGATGAGTGGTTTTTATCACTTGCTATTTGTAAGGTGTTCCAACAGTCTCAGAAAAATTGTGGCTAGCTGGGAGATCATTTAAGTAATATAGTGAATAGACAGCCAGAGAAGATGATAAACTCAGGGAATCTCCAAGAAAAGGGAAACTGAACTTGCTACATTAGTTTTGTGCAATCCTATTCCAAAGAATAATTAGATAGTGCTAGTAAAACTATCTCCCTCATAAAAGAACCTGGAAGAAAATTGTGAAAAAGGAGAGGGTGGTATTTCATCATTAAGGTGAGAAAGAGTTACTTCACAGCTGTACTTCTGATTATGTGTTTGCATTTACATTACACTTTTGTGACTCTGTAACTAAGAAGTCAGTATTTGCCTTTATAAAAGGGGATGAATCTTTAGTTTTACTTAAACTGCTTGTTTGTAAGTTTATTTGTGGCTAAGTAAAATCTAAGTTAATGCTTACAAGCAGAAGCAGCTTGTTTCTTTGAAAACAACAGAACATTATCACAAACAAGCCCTTGGAGCCAAAGCAAGATTTGAGGAAATTGTACCCTATAAATATCATTAAACAGCATCAAAAACATTCAAAAGACACCACAGAGTGCAGCTTTCTTAAAGAGGCTTTATTCAGTTCTTGTCTATCATAGGGCAGGCAATGGACAGATGGTTTTTAAGTTTCTGAGAAATCTTATACTGTCACATATTGCTTTTCAATTGCTTTCCTAACATATAGCTTGAAAAAGAAATCCTCATTTTATGTCTAGAGTTTCAGTAAGTAGCAAAATCTCTGAGGTGAATACTCTTAATGTCTCTCCATTTATTCCTATAGTGCCTGTAACAGATAAGTTGCCTACAAGTCACTATCTCCAAAAGAAAAATGGACAAAACTTATTAAGTTTGATGAAATAAAAACTTGAATACACACATCATACAGTCCTACAGCCAGAGAAGCAGCAAAGTCTGTCAGAACAGCGTATGTTCTCCTAGTTATGCTTCTTGACTTCTTTTCCCAGGGAGATGGAAGTACATATTTAAAAATGAATGCAGGGAGTACCAAGCAGAGACTTTTTCAGCAATTGCTTTCATCATTCAACAATTTTCTTAACCACAGCAGTCTCTCATGAATAATCTCAACAGTGTCGAGGGGCTCTGTGATTATTCCAGAACTCAATAAATGTGACTGATGGGAAATCAGTACACTAAAACACTTGAGTGTTGTGCAATCTCACCAAGCAGAATTGCTGTGAAATGGTTCAGCATGTTTTCTTGTCCTTAAAACTGAAACTACAGACACATTTTAAGACCCACTAGGAACTGAATTCTTTCCTTCCTTTCTATGGATAGGAAAAAAAAGAATCCATACTTGCAGTTTTTAAGAACCAGTCTACATCTACACTTTCACTTAAATTGATCAATTCAGTAATGCTACATGAGTAACATTCGAGTTAATGAATATTCCAAAAATAGTTTCCATTCAATATTAACACTTTTCTCTCTGAACAATAGGAATATGTACTAAGGTAGTACATATTGAAAGGAGGGTAAGATTTCTAAATTTGTGCTTAGATCACGTTTTCTTTATATATGCTGAACTGTGAAAAGATTTGCTCAACGCAGACACTGCTGAAGCAACTCCGTTTGGTGCATTGCAGACAATATCATACCTAGAAGTGTAGCAGTGAGCTTGAGAAGGAATATTTTATTCCATTTTCCATGTGGTATACTACAAATACTTTAACTCTTCTTTTTTTTAAGTCTTTTAAAGTATTCACACATTCAGATTTATCAGGTTTGGTATCAACTTTCTTAAGGGACAAGCTAAAGTTTAAAATTTTACTTTAAGGTAGTTGTTAAATGTATTTAAACTGTATTTAAGACATTAAAAATGAATGTAGTTTATGTATTATCATTATTGCTCAACACACTTACTACAGTATGGTCTAAGAGCCAAATATGACAAGATTGCAGAATACTGAGGATGAGAGATAATCCTTGTTCCAATAGCTACCAATCTCAATCAACAAATAAGAATAGGCAGAAAGGGAGGAATATAGCTTTCATGCCAAAAAAACAGAGAGATGGCTGCAAGCCCCACAATAATTCCATAACTAATTCACTTTAATGTCATTATTTCAGCTTTGGAGTGAGAATCACAGAAATCAGCTGCCATCCCTCAGTCTCTATTTGAACAGTTTTGTTCAGCTTTTCTGCCAGCTCCTTTCTCAGGTAGAAAATGTGATTTCTGCTTACAAATCCAATTTCTTCCATACCTTATGCAAGAAATAACAGAAATTTACATCCCTTGCAACCTCCTAGAGTTTTCAATGATCAAAGTCTACACCTATAATTAGGCAATAGAGTAAGTAGGGAATTAACCAAATATGTCCTTTAGAAGAATTGGAGAAGTCTAGTAATGAAGAGAACTTCATAAATGACATGTTCTTTGTTATATTCAGTGCTTGAAAAGCAGGAGAATGAAACCTTGTACTGTACTGTCTTCTTTCATGCTGTGCATCATACTGCAAGGGACAGAGGGAGTGAGGGAACAGCTGCCTCAGATGCCAGCAGGAATTCAGCATCAACAAATGGTGCCACTGAGTTCCTGCTGTTTGGGCTACTGATCAGTTCAAATCCAGATGCGTGCTTTTGCTGCTCCCCTTGCTCACCTGCACTATGCACTGAATTAACAATCACTTCCTTCCACTCCTGTCTTGCTCTCCGCAGTCACCCTAACCCTTTTGCTTCTATTTGATCTGACTTTCATGCAGGCCACATTGTGATAGTGACTAGGTTTTTTTTCACTGCTCAGGGGAGTCAGAATCCAGAATAGCAAATAAG
Source organism: Coracias cyanogaster (assembly GCA_033124195.1). Taxonomy (NCBI): domain Eukaryota; kingdom Metazoa; phylum Chordata; class Aves; order Coraciiformes; family Coraciidae; genus Coracias; species Coracias cyanogaster. The sequence continues at coordinate 25,028 of JAVSBS010008557.1, forward strand.
CTTCTGAGAATAACCCAGAGTTGCTTGGTCTACTGCTTAATTTACCATATCTCTTAGCTGGGCAGAGGATATGAGGGTTTTGAAATGGCTTTGAGACCCCTCATGGAGAAGCCAGTTCCTGAATTTCTATCACTAGTTCCTGGAATATCTATCATGCTCACCTTTTGCACCCCATTAGCATTCAAGTCACTCCAGGTGTGTCAGCAGGTTGTTTGGTGAGTACGTGTTGATTCCCAAACACATATTCTTCTCAGCTGGATTATGTAATTAAAAATGAGCTTTCAGATTTCACTGGCTCGTCCTTTTCAACCTGAAGTAAAGTAAGGAACTCATGCTTCGTAAAAGCAAGCCAAAGTTATCCAAATTAGTAACTTTAGTATCTTGCATTCCTCTTGTTTAAGGAATAGTAAGTCAGAAGTTTTAAGGGTGCTTTCAGTCTGGGAAGACTGAGCTAAAAGGAGATAAAGCAGTGATACTCAGAAGCCAAAGCTGGGAACTCATATTTGAGAAATTTTTCTTTACTTAAAACCAATTTGGAAACACTTGATCTTTCTCTTCAGAATAAATCTTACCATTTTCAAGCTAAGGTAGATATAGAAAGTGCTAAAGCAAGGTTTATACTAAAAGATTTTTATAACTGTAACTTTAGAGCAAAATGGATTGGTGAAGCTTTAGAGGAATTCCACTCCCATAGAATATGCAATTTTGCAAAAACAGACATGCTCAACAGAGAGACTGCAACAATGTAAGCAAGGCCATACTGTGTCAAGTCTAAAATCTAGCTAATCCAGTATCTTATCTTCAGAAAGACGGTAACTAAGGAAGAGCGTAAGAAAAGGGCAAGATTCCCAGACTTCAAGGTGCCTGAGACAGGGGCAAAGTCTATGTATTTAAGAGCTTATGATGTATTTTTCTTCCGTCAGTTGTTCAATACTTTTTGAAATGGGTAAATTGGATCAATTTTTAAAAATTGTAAACATATCTGCTAAAAATTCTGCCATGGAAGTAAAATAATTTAAGGTAAAGAATTTCTGTAACTAATTTTGAAATAGTTTAATTTTTATTTTTTTACCCCATGTTGTAATATAACAAAATATTTAAAATTCAAAGACAGTGTGAAATATTTCTATTTTATTGTAATTAAATGTTTCTCTGAATCAAAACAATATTAGGGTAGGTTGGTTTGGCTTTTTTTCCTTTATGAAGAACTTTGACATTTGGGAGTGTATTCCACCTTAGAAATTTAGCTGAATTTTGCAAATCTTGACATCTTTAGGAAACAGAAGGTCCATCATACAAATAGCTACAGTAATTGTTGCTCCACCTGGCACAAATCTTTAACCTGATATTTGCATTCTAAGCCCTACAAACATTAGCTGACACAATTTGAGCATCTTCAGATCTCTCTGAAGACAACTGAATGTACAGCAAATGATGTGCAATCAGAAAATATACAGGAAAGGAAAGTGAAGAGAGGACATCATAGTCACCTGAGATGAAAGTAATTAAAAATCTTTGAAAAAATAAGAGAGAATTTCAGGTTGCAGGGGCTTTATATAGTTACAGGGGTAGTCTTTGCTGAAGGCTCTACATCACTTTCTGCTTTACTAAAAGAGTATTTCTCCTCAATAACTCTCTATATGGTTTATCCATCACTAAAACACTATATACACCTATTTCATAGAACAGAAATTAATCAGTTATATTTGTTTTAATAAATGATTAATCCATTGTTCTAGACTGCAAGAATCAGTAAGTCAGTTAAAATTAATGTTTCTCACTGTAAAAATAGTTCTTTCTAATATGCTTAAAGGATTTTACCACATACCTCTTCTGTGTGCAACATGGACGTTTGATTAAGCAATTCCAGATAGAAATGTGCAATGGACAAGCTGGTGATGGAAAGTGTACTCCTTTTAACATCCTAACTGGAACAACAAAAGACCAAGGAAATACAATAATATCACACCTGCTTAGATATTAGAACATTAGCAGTGTTGCGAAGTCTGAGAACTTTATCATAAAGTGCTTTTCTTACTTTTTTAACCTCAAACCACAGCCAAGACCTCTGAACTGAAGATAAATGAATGGGACATTTTCCATTTTCATTTGGAGAAAAAAAACCCATATTTTTTCCAATCTTTTTGTTTTCAAAGAGCTTGTGTTCCTGACTGGACTCCTGAATATATCAAGGCTTCCCCCGTGTTCCTTCCAAGACCCACCAAACTGGAGGACCTAAGGATTGTTCTGCAGTTAACAACAGGTCTGTAAAGCAAAGTTTCCTTGATATGAGAAGTAGCATGCAGAAGGACAAAAGAGGCACATGTCCAGGTCTCATTCCAATAGAAAACAGCCAGATGAACACTCAGATACACACCTAGGAAGATCTCCAGAGCCAAGTAACCTAGGTGTAGCCAAACAAACACAGACATCTGACTTGGAAATCAATATAAAGTATTTGTTAAAACAAAGAGTATATTTTAGTAAAATTCTTTTTTGAGTCCAGCCATTCTTGTGACTCGGTCCTGGCCAGCAGTGGTTTTAGTAGGGGCTAGAAACAGGAGGCCACCTTCCCCTGCCAAGGCACAGCTGTAATGTAGCACAACTAGAGTGGGTAGGTGAAGGAAGGTGGACCACTCTCTGTTCAGACAACTGCATTCAGCTTTCTATTTTGTGAAAGAAAATGTTTGCACTCCTTACCACCCTACCAGCCAGTTAGAATTTTCTGCAAAAGTCCAGTGTAAAGGGCATAGAATTTCTCTAGCATTTACTCTTGTTTTCCTTCTGTAATAACTGAAAGACTCACTGGCAATTGGAGAAGGAATTTAATAATTTATTTTTTTCAGTTACAGAAAATAGAACTTTTCTTTTAAAAATGGATTAAAACCTCTTGATTCTATCTCATACAAAGGGAGTTGATACCACAGTGAATTGCAGAGGTCACACTGACATCTGGTGGCCTTTCATACCTACTAAAATTACTCCCACCAATTTCAGCAAATAATTCATGCAAGAATGGTAACAATATCAAGATGGCATTGTGGTTGTGTTTGTATCTGCCTGGGTTTAGTGGGTATTATTCAAAACCTGAGTTAAGAGCTAATGAGTCCACCCTTCAGCACCATGCTGAAGTACTGCCTTTTAATTAGCTGTCATGTTAAGTCACATTTGCTGCTGGCCCTGGCTGCAGGCATCAAAAAGCCACAAGCTTTCATAAACAGCAATTAAGGGTGCCAGAGCTGCCGCAACAGCTCTGCAGCTGCTCTGGGAGCTATCAGGAAATTTCACAATGACACATTGCATTAAACAGAACTAGAGCCAGTGGGAGTACAAGCATCTTATTACTATTATTGCTGTTGTGGAATCTAGTAGATCTAATCAAGGGCTAGGACCGCATGACAGAAGGTGCTACACAAACCATGAAATTAATGGGCCTGCCCATACTAGGCTATAACACAATTGTAAGACAAGGAACAGTCACCAGATTGAAAGTGCTACATCAGAGCCCAGCCTCTTAAGGGATGTAATTAAGCAGGAACATTTTTCAAAAAGAAGCAGAATCCTTCTGTGGCAGTGAAAGAGAGTGAAACTCTGAGAAGAAACAAGTGTGTCCTTCCTGTTAAGACAGCATGAACGTTGAGGGGGAAATATCTCAGGTTCATATAGATTTGGTTCCCCTGAATCTAGTACAGAAAAGGTCTTGTGAGACACACTGCACCACTGCTGCTACTAAAAAAGGAAAAAAATCTTCTCCCCTCTGAAACCAAGAGGACTGTGCCCTTTCGCAATTCACCGTTGTGAAGGAGACTGCTATGCTGTTTCTATGGCTCTGAATGTCTCTTGTTGGACAGGGGAAGAGAAGTGATCTGGCCCACGTCTCCATGCACAGAACGGACAAAGTACCACCAAATGAGCCTCTGTTGTTAGCTGTCATCAGGAACTCTGTTTTAGCTCAAGAGAACAAAGTCCTGTTAGAAAAGGTTTTCCTGTTAGTTCCCAGTTCCTTGACTCCACAGGAGATTATCAGGAATTGGGGTCTCTGTCACAGAAAACTAGAGTCCACCAGGAATTGTATAAATCAATGACATAAACTTTATCCTGAATCTGCCCAAGGTTGTATGTGTGGATATTTCCCACAGAAATGACATTCCAAAGGACATCTTATAGTGTTAAAACTCTTAATTTCTTTTGTGTCATTTTGGTTCATTTAATTTTCTCTGCTGTAATGTTGTAAGATTAAGGGTGAGGTAGCCAGCCTATGGGCTGCATCTACAATACTTCCTGGATAATTCATTCAGCTTGCAACCTACCAGCTACCAGACTTTTTCCCCAAGGTCACTCAGACACAGGCAGAAAGCAAACCAATAGTCTGAATAAATTATTCTCATAATTTATGCACTTGCTTCCTGAAGCCTATTATCCTGTGATTCCCCATTGAAAAATAATGAAAGCCACTTCTGACTGCAAAACCCAACACCCACGAACATTTCTATCTCATGGCTGCTACAAGTCCATTGCATGAAGGGGCACAAATACTTTTTGGTGGTGGCAGGACAGATATGTCCATTGAAGTAACAGAGCAGGGGTGTATCACCCTTTGCCCCAAAATAACATGGTGCCAAATTGAGCAGAGAAGTAGAACATTAGCACAGTAAAATCCTAAGTATAATCTGTAGCATTTGCAAGTGGATACAGGTACTTAGAATTTACAAATTAGTATTGTAACATCATAAGGCCTGTTTGTATCAAAAAGTCACAAGAAGATAAATGCAAAAGACACACAATATTTGAACACTGCTAGAAAGTATACTTTACTTTCCTTTTTTAAAGATGTCGTAAAAACCGGTACCTTCCTGGGGAACATTTCAATTTTGATAAAATTACCTTTTTGATGGAAAACAGTTCTGTTTAAATTGTTCCATCCAGTTCCAGTCAAGATATTATTATTGTTGTATTTTCAGCAATAAGTTAAGCATTTTAAAGGCAGGCATAAGATACAGCCATTTCCTAGAAGACCTTTACAATGCAGTAGACTATACAAATAGAAAGGGCAGGTGTCAAAAAAAAAAAGAATCAATGTACAAGAGATGTTTACTGTTTAGCTCTATGATTTAGTAAGGGGCAATGGACCATTCCCAGAATGGAGGAAGTGTGAAAGCCTGTTAGATGAAAGGATTTGATAGAAAGATGCTGGAAGATGTGGCTAACTGGGAGAAGATGTGAGGGCAGGTTTGGACAGCATGACAGAAGCAAGGCAATGAAGGAGCTGAGATGGACTCTGGAGTCTGCTTTGTTAGGGCTCCTGGCCATGAGCCTATAGTGTTGCTTCAAAGGAAGCCAGGAAAGGGGCCTCTTATGATCACAAGAGTGAGCAAGGAAGATGCTTTTGAAGGGGAAAAAATTCTTCAGCCACAGAAATCCACCAAAAAAGTAGTAATGACACAGAAAGGAAAATATGATCAAGATGTAAGCAACTAGTTTATTTATGGCCATGGAAGTGAAACCTTTTAAGTAGGTGCTGATGAGCTTGCAGAAAATGACTGCATATTACGATTGCCTTCCAAGCAAATGACTGGTCACAGTTCTTAAGTTAAAATGAAAAATATGGACAGAGCTTTTTATAAACACCTACTGAAACAAACACATTTATCTAATGACATACAACCAATGAAATATCCCATCAAAATCAAAGCATTACTTGTGAATATTCTGACAGCCCATTTCATATTACCACAAGGCACCTGTACTTGCTGTGAACTTTTGAATTTAGTTCATCTTTGCTTCTTATTCAAGTTATTCAATTATCAATATAAAGCTATTTTTAAGATGAATTTTTAAAAACATATATGATGTTATTACATTTTTAAGGTCTAATAACAAAATCTTTGTGGTACATTCATCTGATGTATCTAGTTGTTAACCAAGATAGTTCACTGGCTGTACATTTACAAGCCAGAGAATCAATTTAAGTTCTTATCACTAGTGTTAAATTCAAGGGTGTAGTGTGTTTGAAAATGAATTTGTTTTATTCATGTTCTTCTCTGCTAAATCCGCAAAGCTATCAGCAGTGGTGAGCACCTAAATCACAGTAGGAAAACTGTGAAGATTTGTATTAATCTGGGAACATCTTCATCATTTTCTGTATTACTATAAAACCAGGAAGTCCTCAACAAACTGTAGTATACTAGAAACCAAAAATCAAACCTCAAGAGAACTTCATAGTCGCAACCACATTTTAAAAATCTAAAATAAATTTATAGAGAAAACTAAAAGAATTGGATGCAGATAAATCAGAGAAACCTATCAAGTGTATCAATACACCACTACCTCAATAATATTTCTAAAAATCAAAGCTTTGTACATAAAGAACAGTTCTTCAAAGAAAAGCACAGAAGACACTGCACAGAACCTGTAGTTCCAGCACCTAGCAAAACAAAACATAAAGTTTAGATCATTGTGGAAAGCAGCATGATTTAATAGCTGTTTCACATCTATAGCCTCCAGTCCAGAGACTGCTGGGGAGAACCTTTTGCAAAACATACTGACTTAGCCAGGAAATTCATATTGCTCCTCGGTTCGGCTCATTACCAAATGCTCATTCTATGGGCATTGAGGACAGCCTACCACTCCAAAGCTCTTAAGATCATGAAGAGTTTTGTAGCTGAGTAATCCATGTGTTTTATAAATAATTCAATTAAGAGAAACTACATCTGATAGAAAACTTAAGGCAAATGTTAGTCAGGCATTCCTGAACAATGAAAATACACAGTAGCAGGGCAGAAGGGATAGCTGCCTATATCTTATAGGTATCTTATTAGGAAAGGGTAAAAGAACTTGCAGATACAATTTTGAATTGCCTCACTTTCTAATGCTTCTTTCCCTTCAAAACATAACTCCAGACGGCTTCTTGAACTACCCAGGAGCAAGACAAATTAGACCCACCAGGTAGAGAACTCTTGCTTATAATTCACCGTATTGAAATTCTGGGCCCATTTTGTTTTACAGCTTATACTGAAATGAAGCCACGGGAGAGCAGACAGTGCCTCTGGCAGTCACTGATATAGCAAGTCAGGCTAGGCCACTCCAAAAGTCCAACAGCACACCTGTCAGGAAGAGCTGGCTGTAGGAGAAAAAGGCCTTTGAGCACCTCCTGACTTCCCAGACACCTATTTTCCTTTCCTTTTGCAAAATCAGTTATTTTGAGGACATTCACATAGATAACCTAAAAAACTGTGCCTACAGTGTAGGTGACTTGACACACTCATACATCTGCATGAAAACATTAAAACAAGACTAAATAAGTTATTTGAAAGAGAAAAATTTTATATGATCAGTCTCCCCATTATAAAAACACTGTATGACTCCAGGTGTATATATCACACACAAAGCAGAAGCACAGTCTGTTGTTTGATAAAAATTATCTTAGATAAAAGAACACTGTGGATGAAAATTGTGTGGATCACAGGAGGTGGCCCTAGAAAAATTAAGAAACTGATACATGTGAGTACCTACTTTATTCATTACTCCATAAGATTAAGACAAAAAGATTAGCTGCCAGGAATTATTATCTCCCAGACTGTACTTTTATATTCACTGTGTTCAGTTTTACAGCAGCAGAAGCAAGAATGCACATATGCCCCTGCTCTATCTCTGGGCATTAGTTCATTAATTCAAATAATGAATGTTAGAGCAGTATTAACCTTTGAGTACCTTCTGTTAGAAAATACTCCCCACACTTTCTTAGCTACTAACACTTGCATTTACACAATATGGTAGAATTGTTAACATTCCCAATTTAAGAATAATATTTTATTCTGTGAAAACTTAAATTGCTCCTGTATAGCTTTACTTACTGGGATAAAAAGTCCAGGTATTGCAATAATATTTATATTTATGTCAGTTAGTGTTTAAATTTTAAACATTAGACAGGTCCTTATAAGCAATAATGAGCAATCAGAGGTCAAACTAGAGCATCATGCACCAGCTTTCATTCAGCCTAACACAAATTGACCTCTATTGAAATCGAGTGAGAAAATTTCCTGTGCAAATTTTCAGACTTAGGCTTCATTAGACAAATCTTCACTCTACTGATGTAAAATGGAATATGTCTCTGCCTTGTAAATACAACACACTGCAATAAAGCAGGACTTTCTCATTCACATATAAATGGCCCCGTGCAAGTTTAACAGGAGTTCATACTTCAGTCCAAACAAAAGTAAGCCATGACAATGCTTAGCAGTAGAGTGCTAAATCCTTTCCACTGTGAGACCTTGATTACTTACACTATTGTGTGTCAGCAGTGATTTGATGACAGGATCACAGAACGGGCTAAGCTCAAAGGCACCTCTGGAGATCATCTAGTCCAATACCCCTGATCACAGCAGGGTCACCAAAGCAGGTTGCTTAGGACCATGTCCAGATAGACTTTTAATATCTTCAAGGATAAATACTTTAATACCTCTCAGGACAAACTGTTCAGTGCTCGGTCACCCTTACAGTAAAAAAACATGTGTTTCTTTATACTCAGACAGAAGTTCCTGTGTTTCGGTTGGTGCCCATTGCCTCTTTTCTGTCTCTGACTTCTTCACTGCCCTCCAGATGGTATCTGATGAATAAGAAGACCCTGGGCATTCTCGGCTTCCAAATGAACAGTTCCAACTCTTTCAGCCTCTCCACATAGTTAACACATAGTTAACCCTTTGTTCCAGTATGTCCACATCCCTTTGTATTTGAGAGGCCAGAATTGTTGCCAGCACTCCAAATGTGGTCTCCCTAGTGCTGAAGAGTGAGGAAGTATCACACCCTTGACCTGTTCCTGATGTAGCCCTGGAAAGGCTGTTGTTTTTCCTTGTTTCAAAGGCACCAGTGTACAGTAAGACGATTTGCCTTATCACTTTGTTTTCTTGAATTTTTACCTATAGAAACATGGAGGAAAAACATTAGCAATAGCAACTTAAATTTTTTAGGCATAAGATCTTGGATTATTGGCTCTAGCCCTTCACACCATGACAAGATGAAACATATCTACGCCATTCTTGAGAGATATTGGTCTAATCTGTTCTCAGAAATTTCTGTTAATGGGAATCTCATCCCATGCCTTGGTAGCTTGTTCCCAAGGAATCCTCATAACGAGAAACTGTATCCTAATCTCAACCCTCCCTTGTCGAAATCTAAGGCAGTTAAATTATTGCATACAATGAATATATGGAACAACAGATCATTCTCCAGTTCCTTCTTAAATGTTCAGCCCTTCATCCTAAATTACATATTTTAAACTTCTGATAATTTATATTACTGTCTTATAGGCTCTCTCAAATTTATTAGCATCTGCTTTAGCATGAAATATCCAGTACTGGCCACCAAACTCCAGCTGAAACCTTACTACTGTCAACTTAGCAGAATGATTAGTTGCAACGCCCTAAGTACAAAACTTGCATTAGCGTATCTGAGAATAACACTTTCTGTTAATGACTTAGCATTGTGCTCTTTAGTCAAAACCAGTTTGTACTCACTCAAATTCTGCTTTTCCATTATAATTGCAGTATTTTTCATTATACTAATTCTTAACAAGAAGTCCTTGTTTTGGGATTTTGTGCAATGTCTTTTTTATATCCATCATTAAATCACCCTGACACAGAGCAGTTATATTCTCCATATTTTTGCCATGCACATATGTAATGGGTCTGGCTGAGCTGGCTTTCCCCACAGCTGCAGTGTTTTGTGCTGGGAGCTAGAAGGGTGTTGATAACACTCCCATGTTATGACTGCTCCTGC
>JAVSBS010008557.1:34901-49089 GCA_033124195.1 Coracias cyanogaster
GGAGGGGAAGGAAAGGGGGGGTGATAGAGAGGCTTGGTGCGTATCTGGCGCTCAGCCAAGGTTAACCCACCACAACATATCACACACAAGAGAAGAATGTTTGCAACAGAATCATTTCAGTTTCGATGCAACTTTAGCAAAATAATGATAAAATGGTAGAAACTATACAGTCCAATACATATTCTAAACCAGGGCGAGTGGTGACAGCCCGTGAAATAAAATCTTCCCCAAAACAGTAAGCTTTCCAAATTCATAAAGATACCTTGCTAACCAGGCCAAGTAGAAACCACAAATTAAGTATGCTATCAGAGGAAACAATTTAATTGTTTTACACACTTTAGTGCTCATGTGTAAAATATAAATAAGGTTAAATTAGAACAAATAACTGGGAAAAAGGAGAGGGGAGGGCTAAATATTGAAACACAGACACATATCTCGAATACATGTTCAGGCAAAGGAAGGTAATGTCCGGATAGTCATAAAACAGAACGGAGGAAGAGAGCTATGACAAAATGGAAGCACCTTAACCCAGGAAAGAGGTAATTAACTCCACTGACAAGGTAACAATCTGCAGCAAGAAGTTAAATATAAAAAAAGGATAGAAAGGTGAAGGTGCATTTAAAGACAAACACCATGTCAACTTCAACTACAATGGAAAAAATCGTAGAAGGCAGTGGTAGAATCCAGTCCAAGGATAATTTCTTGATGTCAGTAGTACACATGAGCTAACAAACCAAAAAAACCCCAGCAAAACAAAACACAAAACCAAACCAAAACAAAAAGATTCTTTCCCATGCACAGTATGGAACAAATGGCCAACTAATAAAGAACATGACTGACATACTGAATAATCCAGTCTCCAAGTGAAGATACACCATAACTTTCTATATTATTTAGTCCTAATATGCAGAAAACGTCACTGTATTCATTACACAGTAAATTGCCAGAGATAATTTTATGTCCTCTGAAGAGCAGAACTAGAAATGCCATCAAGACATGAAGATTGCATTTATGGAAGTTTTCCTTTTCCTTAACTTTTTCCTCTTTTTTAGTATTCCTTTGGGTGTAAATTACATTTACTTACACATTTTAGCAGCTAAATCTTATCAGACAAGAAAATATGCTTTTATTTGGCAGGGGGGAAACAAAGCAAGCAAGGGGATATCTTTTCCCTCTTGTAACTTGCATTTGACACAGTGAATCAAAGCAAAGACGGCAGTTCAATAGTTTATAGGCTTCATACTCCAGAGAATAAAACAAGTTACTGAAGTCTTAAAAAGGATCAGCTCCTGTAGGATCTCCTCCAAAAATGCACTTACATGAATCTTCTATGCTTATTGCAGATTTGTGGATACGGAATAGATGTGCTCACTAGCAATACTAATAACAGGAGGTCCTGGTAACAGAATCATAGTCCAGCCCCAGTGTGAAGGCCAGTAGCAGTTTCAAGTCAGACAGAAGCTTAAGCTGGGAGGAGCAAAAGCCAGTGCAGCTGACTTGAGCTGGCCACAGGTGTATCCCACACCATAAACCTCATGTGCGTTGTAAAAGGGAGGAAGTTTGCTGAAGATGGTGGCTTCTGTTTGGGCTTCTGTTCTTCCTCTTCTTCCTGCTTCTCAGCATCACTGGAGGGGTTCACTCATCATTCTGCTCCCCTGGACTGCTTTTCCATTGATTGCAACTGCTGTACATTCGCCAGGCTGAGTATAATTTAGTATACTTTATATATGCGTTTGGATTAATAGTACTTTTGTTTCAGTTTAATTATTCATCCAAAAGCCTAGTTGTACAGAAGGGATCTGACTCCAACAAGTTAAACTGGAATGCCTACAGCACTTGTGCAAGTAAAATAATTTGTTGCCTCAGGTTTCAGATCAAATCCACAGCTAAAGCAGATTAACAAACAGCACTGGTGACCAGTGTTGATTTTCATAACCTTTAAAGTGCCCAGAAAGCATCATTATTTTCTCTAGTGGCTTTCAGGACTCACCTATTCTTTGCCATTAGCTCCAAATTAAACTGTAGAAGACTTCAGCCAAAGCCCGCTTTAAAGTTACAGCTCTTTTAGAGAGCAGTTCTCTGAATTCTGACTAGTACAAATTCCTGCAGGCATATATCATCTGCTCTGAAGTCTGCATACCATCTCCTTGATTTGAGAGAGCAACTCAATACACGAAACACTATGTTCAAAGACTCAAAACCTTGGAACTTGCATGCTTTCAGAGTATCACCTCTTATTGCATAGAATACCTTGAAAACCACCACGGAGCCTCATTCTGCTGCTCTGACTGTTGTGTTCCCTTCTCTATCTACGTCAATGAACATGAAATACAATGCCTCCATTGCACTGGAAGTTGTCTGTAGCTACCATACACTTTTCTGTTCATTTCTATGATGTCTTCTTTTTCCTCCCATCTCTTTTCACATGAATCTTTTTCCTTCTATGCATTTTGGATCTAATTTATCCTGGTAAGTGTTATCACTGGTATAACCATGGAGAAAAAAGTGTGTAAATTCACATTTTGGGTTTCAAGCCAAGTAGTGAGGAGTAATAACCTCTGTATTGTCATAATTGCATTTGTCTGCTTACCCATACTTGCCCTTAGATATATAACTGGTTTCCCCTGCTTGTAGCAACAAGATATTGGGAACCAGTATTCCCCATACATTCAGAACCAAAGCAACCAATAAATATAAATGAGTTTGATATAACATTCTTCTACATAATTCTTCAGTTGTGCACATAAGCTGCTTCCACAGCTTGTCACACTAGAAAAATACAACAATTGTAAAGTGTTGCTCCCTTTGGAAATAGTTTTAGGTCTGTATTTGTTGAGAGTAAGGAACACATAGACAAGTAACTAGCAAAAGACAAATTTTTCTCCCACAAATAAATAATTCAAGAAGGAATGAGCAATATTATTGTCTTTCATTTTATTTTGTATAAATGTTTAAGCCAAATTTGCAAAACAGGGCATGAATTCATTTGTTTTAAAAGGAAGGAAAAAAAAGACACCTAATGAGTTTTTCAGGATCATCTTTCTTTTTTTTTTTCCAATTAATGAGTTAAACGAAGTGCCATTATAGGAACACAGAATCACAGAATGGCTGAGTTTGGAAGGCACCTCTGGACACCATCTGGTCCAACCCCCTCCTCAAGCAGGGTTGCCTAAAGCTGTTTGTCCAGACATCTTTTGAAAATCTCCAAGGAGTGAGAATCCACAACCCTCCTGAACAACCTGTGCCAGTACTCAATCCCCCTCACGGTAAAAAAATGTTTCCTGATGTTCAGCAGGAGCCTTCTGTGTTTCAGTTTGTGCTCATTGCCTCTTGTCCTGTCACTGAGTACCACTGAAAATAGTCAGGCCGCAACCTCTTTGCACCCCACCTTTGGATATTTGTGCATATTGATGAGATCCACTCCCCAGGACTTCTCCAGGCTGAATAGGTCCCAACTCTCTCAGCCTTTCCTCAGAGCTGAGATGCTCCAGTCCCTTAATCATATTAGTTGCCATTTGTTGGACTTTTTCCAGTAGATCCATACCTCTCTTGTACTGAAGAGTCCAGAATTGGATACAGCACTCCAGGTATGGCCTTATCAGTGCTGAATAGAGGGGAAGCATCACCACCCTTGACTTGCTGGCAATAATTTGTCTAAGACAGTCCAGGATAACATATTCCTTCATCACCACAGTGGCACATTGCTGGCATATGGTCAACTTGGTGTTCACCAGGACTTTCAGTTCCTTTTCTTTAAAGCTGCTTTCCAGGTGGTCAACTCCCAGCAAATACTAGTGCCTGGAGTTATTCCTCTGCCCATGCAGGTTGTTGTACTTCCCCTTCTTGAACTTCATGAGGTTCCTGTCAGCCTGCTTCTGCAGTCTGACCAAGTCCTTCTGGATGGCAGCACAACCCTCTGGAATATCAATAACTCCTCCCTGTTTTGTATCATCAGTATATACAGTGAAGGTAAGCTCTGCCCCATCATCCAGATCATCAGTGAAGTTGTTGACCAAGACTGGACACAGTATTGACCTCTGAGGTACACCACTATTTATTGGGTTGCAGCTAGATGTTGTGTCACTGATAACCACCTTCTGGGTCCAGTCACTCAGTTTTCAGTCCAACCTGCTGTCCGCTCATCCAGTTCATACCTCATCAGCCTGTCTATGAGAAAGCACTGTCTGTGTCCACTAGTATATACATTTATCTTGAGAAAAAAAAAATCAAGAGAAGTTAATGCTTTCACACCAGAATTCTTTTCAAAAGTAAAAGAAAAGTATCAAAATTATTCATTTTAATTATCACCTTTTACATGATACTAATCAACATCTAGTAGAAATAAGATGGCACCAAGTTTTAAGGGTTTTAAATCCCTTAAAACTTGGGTACCTTGAGAGATGAACCTACATCTTCATTTATGCATCTGAATGACAGATTTGGCTTTGATGGAACAAATGCCTTCAAGCCCTATTGGCAAGTGTTTGAAAGCTGCAGTTTTGAGGATTTTTTTATCAGAAATAAAACATGAGATATTTCCATTGTCTCCTTGCTTCTTTAGCTACACCTGAAGGCTTTCCTACAACTGTGTTCCCTCCAGAAGGAGAGCAAAAAAAAACTTCCCTAGATTGTATTTCAGGTTATTGTGTCTCACTGGTCCAGATAAGGTCTTAATTACTGATGTGGGAAAGCAGGCGGAGAAAACTGAAAATAATTTGCTGTTGACCACAAAATTTAGTGTCCATCCAAGTCAGGAATTTAATATTAACCTTAGTGGAGTAAAAACCCATGCCTCAAACAGATTAATACTGTTGAAGACAAATCATTATCACTCATCAAGTTCTATGAAGAGCAGCTGTTTTCTGACCAATTTGCCTGGAGTCTCCTATGAAATATTGTGACTTTTGTTTTAGCAAGTGCTTTGTCAGCTGCAAAAGACATCTTAAGTATTCTTTTAATTACAATTGGAACTGACAAGTAAGGTAAGTCCCTGCACTTGCAAGTAATTGAAATGTATCAAATTTTATTAATATTCACTGTGTTTTATTCAATGTATAAGATACACAGGTTGAACTGAAATAATTCATAAAGTGTCTGAAGATTAATTATTTCTTTAATTAATTCCTAAAACATACTAGTGTGTTTAAGCTTTGGAATTAAATTTAGCTGCATTTCATCTCAACATATGTCAAAGTAGAAGTCAAAACATTCAGTTTAGTCAATGCTAATTGATTACATTAAAGTCAATTTCTGCACAGAAACAGTTCTTAGGCATTTTTCTCTGTTGAACTATTTCACCTCCTTGGAAGGGATTTGCACTTATTTTTTCTATCCAAAAGTGTGGCAAGAGTAAAGTGCATGCCTTTCAGTGAATGTTCTCTAGCTGTACTCATACACAAGAGAAATGGACTCATGGCTCTCCATACCACCAGAGTTATCTGGTTATCTACTGGAAAGCACTCTTTGAGATGTTCAATGAACCCCATATTTCTAAAGTTATCGTTTTGGCATGGGAAACATTAATGTGTGAAGAAGATAAAAGGAGGAAGACATCTGCCATCAACCATTTTAAGCATGAGAATAGATGCCTTCAGGAAGAAAAGAAGTGTTTAGTGGTATGCTATTAATTCACAAGAATGTCTCCTCTCTGTGACTATGACAGATTATAAAGAAGTCAAGAACAAGGAGCCTGTGAAAGCTTGCAACATCTGGTGTTTATTTTGATGACATTAGTTACTTCTTGCACTGTGGTGACTGCAAATGGCATGTAAGTAAATACCTCTTTCAGTAACCTCAGTCCAAATATCAGAATCTGTTCCAACATAGCAGCTATCTTCAGAGTGTAAACCTATCTGCTGATCACAAATTCAATCATTCTGTTACAATGTTGCATTTTAAAAAACTATTGTTTTATTGTGTTGTATTTTAAAAAACTATTGAGCTCCTTGAAGACTAAGAATCATTCTGTGCCAAATATGCTATCATAGAATCATAGAAAGGTTTGTGTTGGAAAGGACCTTACAGATCATCTATTTCCACACCCCCTGCCACGGCAGGGACACCTCCCACTAGACCTGAACTGACCATTACTACCATGTTGTGATGAGCTTGATCTGTGATGTTAACTTTAATACTTTGAATCTGCTTTTACCTTTAAATATGCCACTACCCCTGTTATGCATGCTATCTTCCCTTAGGAATTTCTGGTGACTTTTTAGGTTCTTTTTGAAAAAGAAGAACACTCAGACAACAACCTCCCCCTCAGATTAATTTCTTCTCACTTTGACCTACATGGCCATTCTACAAAACTGCCACTAGCCACTGGGTCCTCTTCAGGCTGAGAGAACTGAGGGAAAACTAAGACTGAAAGCAGGATTTGATTAAATTTAATTTCAATTAATAAAATTATCTACATACATAATATATATTAATTAATAAAATATTCATGTAATACTATTTTAACTAAGATGTTATCTCACCTGTCATATCATTTGACTTGATCATTCACTTTAACAGCAGAATATAACAAATTGTTCAGCCAATAATATGTCTGAATAGGGGGATGTTCATGGAAGAACCACCCCTTGTTATCCAAAATTGCTCAGGGAATTGTTTGTGGCTTGTTTTTAATTCCAAAGATTTCTTACGATTAGTTCATTAATACTTATCTAATGCTCAGAAATTGGAATGTAAAATTGGTAAGTTAATTAGCACAATTAACCTACATGTTAAAACTAAAAACAGTTATCACTCTGGTTTAGTAAGGTTGAAGAAACACTTTTTACAGCTTTGACTGTATGCTAGTAGGAAAAAGCAGTGTTCAGAGCCTGATTTTGTCTCAGTAAAGTGGACAGAAGTTTTGACACTGAGTTCAAGGACAGTAGAATCATGTCTCAACAAGACAGATACCAACAGTCAAGTGCAGAAGTCACAAGTGGGTATGAACTTAGCATTAAAAGTTTATATCCTCATCCATAGGAAAATGGACCATATTACCGTTCTTATTCTGCTTATAGCTAGTTTGTGGAGAATGATATGTCTTAACACTGATATATTTCATGCTAGACACTGTGCATTGTTTACTACAAATGTTCTTCAGTAGTCTAAACCAAACTCTTCAACTTAGATTGTAACCTAATTATGGCAGGGGAATTTTTTTCTAGGGCTTATAGGTGTTCACATAAAACCCATTAATAAATGCAGCCATTATTATTATTATGAAGTCCATCATGCACGTGAGGTCATTTGGGTATGTGTACCTGGGTTTTTTTTTTTTTAGTACAGTAAGTATCTTGCCACTTTTTAATGCTCTATCAAGTATATTATCATGAAACGATAAACGATAATCTATTTGTACTGCTCTGTGTCACCCATTAATCAATAGCTGTTTCCATCCTCCAATATATGAATAAGAAGCTGAACAATCCATAAATTAATTCATTGAAAAAGAGTATTATTTTTCATGCTTGTGTGCATAGGCATAGGCAAGAAAGTAGCCCTATTCTAAACAGGTCAGTGACTGTGCATCTGGTTACAGCATCACACGGTAGCTATGGCATGGAACCAGAAGGCTCTGACAGGGAATCTGACAGCTTTGTGCTTTGCTCTGCAAATCCACAGAAACCCTGCATGTGTGTTCACATGTGTGCATATGTGCATATACACTCCTACCAAATCAGACATCCTGCATTGCACGTGTACTTTGTATGAGAAAATCTAAGAGCTTGCCCTGGCTCCACCTTCATTTCCACAGATAGTAACACAGAAATATATTTGTACAGTCTGTAGTATCTTTATTTCCTTATTTAAACTTGGAATATTCTGATTAGCCCATTCTAGTACGTACATGAGATTGATGTAATGCCCCTATTTCTAGCAATGAATCAACTCTTCAGCATGATATGGGTGCCTATTAATTATGTAGTACTCCCATTTTACAAAATCTGTTTGCAGACTCCATCTGGAATGCTAAGTAATTATACAGTACATATCATAGGCTTTATTTCTCTCCAACCTACATATGGCTAGCCCCTGTTATTCATATATTCCATTTATATTGTTCAACTCTTAGCTCTACACACATTGTATTGTAAAGCCCTAAGGCTCAGCTACAGGATCCCAAACTAGGGTTTCTGAAAGTGCTGAGGGTCAGTGCCTTACTGATACCTGAGCTTGAAACTGGGGCTAAGGGTGGAGGACTTCACTGTCAGGAAGGCCTATGAGAGGGATGGTAAGACCCAAGCACCACCACAGAGGCAAAAGAAAGTGTCATTGTGCTCATTAGGCCAAACCCATGGTTCAAGCCTGGATTAATTACACCAAGTAAGTATATTCTGTGCAGATAACTTAATTATGACACCTTCCAGGTGTATTCAGTGTAATCAGTATCTGACTGATATGTTTACCATTTGAAATCTCAAGGCTGCTTATATTTCACAGTGATTTATCCTATAGCCATTGGTATCTTCACAAGACACTTGCCATCTGCACTCCAACTTGCTATTTTCAAAGACATTGTTCTCTGTTTAAAACAAGAGGGGAAAAAAATCAGATCTTAGTGGTCAGAAAGAGATTCACCAATTGTCATAGTGGGATTTGATCACTACTTAGATGAGCCGGCTGTCCTTCGCCCATTAACAGAAAAAAAAAGTGTATTTTTTCCCAACAGATTCAAGCCCACAATAGATGAATGAAAGAAACAAATTTCTTCAGTTGTCCAGTTCCTATTTTGTACAAAACATCCGTTCCTAGAAAAACATATTTTGATTCAGATAACATACAGAATTGAGATGTCTCCGTTACCCATTTGCAATTTCTTAAAATAAAGCATTCTAGCTGTTGAGACCTTGGTGCCCTGGCTCTTCAGGAAAAATGATGTTCGACATGGGGAAGAAATAAGTCAGGTATTAATGAGGTTAAGGAATTCCATCAGAAGTAACAGGGTGTATTTAGTTGATGAGGAACAGGAATACCACTTAAGATGCTTTTAAGTAACACATATGACATGTAAGATATTAGAGTAAGAGTTAGCTTGTCTAGACTATGTAATATTACCACACAAAAAGTCGTTGTGATGTTTTCTTTTAGTCATTCTCCCATTAACAGATTTCACATCACACAGAGCACTGCATAGACTTAATGTCGAACAGGAAACACAGATTTCTGCATAATTTCTGTACATTAGTAGATAAAATTCACTGAGTTACATCTCATCCTGTGAAAGAGAAAGAGTTTAGTACAAAGATATCAATTATATCAGTACTGTAATTTACATGGAAGATGGCTTAGAGGTGTCATCCTTCAACAACCCCCCTTTGTTACAAGACATATTATTGAGAAATCTCTGACATACTGTGTCTTGTCCTAAATATGTTTTCAGGCAGTTTTCCTGGAAGACCTCTATAGGTGTGTAGTTCTTTTCCACATCTCAATTTCCATTTTCTTATCTGTTCTCTGCTTTCCAACTTCACTTCTGCAGAGGATGCATTTTACTGGTTTTGGAATCTGAATTTCTTATTCTTCCATTTATACATCTGGAATATTTACCATTGCTCCCTCAGAGGTCTACTGATAGGTTCTCAGACCATGTGTCCCTTGACTACTTGTTAAGACTATCTAAATTGCAGTATGTTCTTATTTTACGTCTCCAGATAAATCTATGTCATAAGGTTATAAGAATCACAGAATGAGGTAAAATTCAATGTTCCAGTTCTTCACTTCATAGGATCTGCACGTAGTTAAGTTTTGAAGACTTGTTTCTTTGTGTTCCTATCAAGAAGGCATTTAAATGCCACAAGGCGACAATCAAATTATTTGTGAAAACAGGGACCTGTTAGTTATTTCCCCTTCTTTCAGTAAGGCATAAGGTCAAAATCAAGCACTTCAGGTCAAAATTGACATTTCCTTCTCCCTTCACTTCAGAAACTATTCTTATTTTCTAAGGCCATTTCTGGCAGCCTTTTCACAACCTATGGGCATAACTGTGAAATATTCATTAAGCAATTTTCACTCCAAATAGGACAGGTTATCAGAAGCTTGTGCACGTCTACATTATGCCCTAAACATTAAAAGCCTTTCAAGGACTGATCTTTCAAATACTTAATTGTGCAATCAAGTTTAATGGACTTGCTCACATGCTTGAAACTAAGCATCTACTTCAGTATCACGCTGAACTAGACCCTAATTCTTCTTTATTACCAACAGTTACTGAAGCACCATTTTTTTCTTTTAATTTTACCTAGCCTGTCAGATAAACATACCCATAAAACCCAATCTGTTATTGTCGTTCATGTGTACAATAATCCTCAGCTGACAGCACCTGAGCCTGAAGTAGATAATAAATAAAGAACCTTATAACTGCCAGGGATAAAACAAGACAGTTACACCAATGATTTTGGTTTTGAAACATTTTAAGACTTTTTAGAACATAGCCAGTATAAAGAGAGCAAGAAAAGGAAAGCAAGTGAATGCTGCCTTAGAATTATGTCTCTAGCTGTCAAAGAAATCTCTGACATCATGGAATATACAATATCCCTGCAAAAGAGTTCTGTGATGAAGATGCAATATTTGATGACAACATTCTCTATATTTACACAAATCTGGTATAAACCATTAATTTGTATAAAGGCACGTCCCTGCAAACTTGTGTAAGTAATCAATTTTTATTTAATTTCTGGGAGTTTATGATGGTGGAGGGCACCTGAATTTTGAGGAAGGCATCCAGTGTCTTTCAGACTGTCTTATAATTGCCTATCATACAAAATCACATATATGAAAAATCAATGGGGCTTTAAATTCATCTTTGCATTTTTCAAGTCATGTATGACATTTAAGGAAAGCTCTTGTCAGATACAAGCCAATCTACCTTTATAACCGTCCCACTTTGTTCTTTATCTTTCCAGGCCTTTCTCAAAGTTAATAGGCTGATACCTTTCAAAACATATAAGTACATACCTGCCAAAATACATGGAGTCACACCGCTGCCTCTTTTCACACTCCATCTGCCGCACTTGTTATTTCTGACCACACTTCCTGACACACCACCTCCCACTTGAGCCTATTTGCCTGCAAATTCAAAAATGTTTATAATTAGGCTCACCTCAGAAATTAGGAATGATTCTTGTCTGCTTTCCTGTTCTACCTCTGCCTACTTTTCTGCCCTTAGTAGAGAGATACATTGCCATCAGGATACTTTGTTCTGTGGTATAACATAAGATCTTAATCATGTTGTTATACTATAGCTTCTGAAGAGTTAAGTGATGCTTCATTAATAAACACACAAAAAGTCATAAATAGGAGACCAGCCAGATCCCCAGGCAGCTGAGGATTAGCACTCATGTCTAGCCCACTGCTTATCTCAACTGAAGTATTCACAGATCTGCAAGCAAAGAATCTATTTCCCGGCTCCATCATGAATCGTTTAAACAGATCCAAGTTTTGCAATGAGGGTAGTCTTTCTACTATTTTTTAATATTACTGTATTAAGTGACATGCAGTGTAGAATCTTCAAATAGTTACCATGACAATACTCATTAGATGTTCTATGCCAAAACAAAATGCTTCAGGTTACTTTGAAAATGTGAAAAAAGCTTGAAATTGTTCAGTTTTGTCCTAATTCTGTCACTGCAAGTATGACACAAAAGACAGAGCTTTGATTTTTTTTTTTTGCAATCAACTTTTTGAAGCAGTATTTTTCCAAAATAAGATACTTTGTTTATGCCTCACATTAAAAAGAGATGGAAGGGAACAAGGATATATCATTAGGGACACAGAAGCAGAAGTCAAAATAGCATTACAAAGAGGGAGGAAGAAGAAGAAAGAGCACAGCAGTCGTTGAGAGAAAAGAAGTATTTTATTTCACAGTGACATAGGAAAAATATAAAATCCTCTATAAAGGCAATATATGACTTATGTTTATGGAAGAGGAATTCAAATGGGAACAGGCTCAAAAAAGTACCATTACAATGATTATGAGAATGGAGAATATTTGAGAACACTTAATATATCTTATGAAACAGATTAAATTACTTTCATCTGCTTAGCCTAGCAAAGCAACTATTGAAAAGGGATATGATAAGCTTTTATAATACATTAAGAGGAATATTTGAGAGGGAGGAGAATTTTCTGAATTAAACGAGAATGAATAGTACAGACACAAAATCAACCGTCTATAGATCTTCCAAGAATACAGTTGCGCAGAAAACTAGAAGTTTTCTTGTCACATGCAGGGTTGATTACCTACAATCCTACAACCTTTTCCAACAGGAAAAGTAAGATGTTTAAAGCTGAGTGCAGAAGGGCAGAAACCCCTCTCCCACACCTCATTAACATCTGTACGGAACCTGTGTTTTCCTCTGCCACAGGATACCAGTTTAGCAGCCACACAAGCACTCTTCATCCTTTGCCTCATTTTGATAAAAGGTGAGCCTGTTTCTGTCTGATTGAGATTTGTAAGGTTTGGAAAGGTGTTGCCTGACAGGTAGGAGCTCTAATAGGGAGTCAAACTGGCTTTATGAAAGGCTTGTTCAAGGAAATCTATAGAAGCCCTGCTAAACTACACAGGTATGCAGCAGCTTCCCCTGCATTTTTCTCATAATGGTTTTGTATGAAGCATGAAGCTGTTCAGTGAATGATTGCCAGCAGCACTGTCTGTGAGGGAGCAAAAGTCCCAAGTGATCCTAAATCTGACGTCACCGCAGGAAAATCTTGTGATCCTGAATCTGATCTCTGGGCCTGGGCAAATGGTGGCCAGTCAGAGGGACATTTCTGAGTTGGGAGGAGGTCAGGTGGTTTCTCCACCACATCTGGGGAAAACTGAAAGATTCACAGCTGTGCTTCACCAAGCAGGTCCAGAAGCTCTTCTTTATTGGTTTACAAAACAGCTCAGGACATATCCTCTGCCATAAACAGAAGGCATCCTCCACTATAGGAATACCTACAGCTGTGCCCATGCATTGCCTGCAGAGGAATAGCTGGCATGGGCCAAAGCCTGGACAGGGGAAGTCTGAACAGTTAGAGACTACAGCACATGCCCTTGAGCCACATAGCTGCCACATGCAGGTTTAGCTGGAGGTGACTGGGTTTGCCCTGTGCCTTGCGACCTATTACAGCACTGCAGCAACCACGTCCTGTTTGGCCCTGCAATGGAAAGTAGTGCACAAGTCTAATGTACTCGGGTGAATAAAATCCATCTGACACCACTTAGTTATATCATTTTTGAAGTGCTAGCAAGACTAAAAAACTAGTAAAAATTATTTGTAACACCATCAGGCATGTTTATGAACACAGAGAGGGAACAGATCTGCTGAGTATGGAGGTGCTGTTGTATTTTAGAGCACAGCTTCTTGTGTAGCATCCATATACCCTAAATTTAGCACCAACAATATTGTCCATCATCCGCCCAGCAAGTACTGTATGAGTGAGATCAGAACAGGCAATTTTTCTACAAGAGGCAATCTTTAATGTGGTGTAGGTTGAATAATGCTTTTTAAAGCTATTCTCAGAACAGGACAATGTTTCTTATTTACAAATAACACCACCGGTCACTGCTTTAATCTACACCTTTCATTCATTATGGATAGGGCACAGCATATGGCCATAGATCTCTCAGTCTGGGGATCCATTAATCTGTAGTGGGTTGAAAGGCAATTTATCTATGGAATAAAGGAGTCGCTTGGGCTCCCAGAGAATGACAGTACTGTCACTGACTTCCTCACAGTTATTCCCCCACAGCTGTCCACAGCCAAGACTGCACCTCTCCAGCCAGCACTGTAACCTCCAGCCAGGAGGCTATGATGCTTGATTACAGTCTGGCTGAAAACCAGTTGTGTGTTTGAGGCAGAGAAATAAATCCCAGGCTCCATCTCAAACCCCCGCAGCAGCAGCAGTCTGCCTATATAGGACACACGTGTAAAACCTAATGCCACAGGTATTTTGCACCAGAAGATGACAGGCTACTCTTCCCTGGACTGTGGCTATTGTTGAGCTGCAGGACAAATGTCCCTTGGTGTCGCACGCCCTCAGGCTGCTACAGCCTCACTGCAGCAGCACAGCTCCAGAGAAGATGGTTCTGCCAGCACAGCACTAGGGGCTTCCTGAAGATTGGTAGGTCCCAAACTATTTATCTCTTCTTTGTTTAATGCATGAATGCCAAGCAGTCACCTTCTTACCCACCCCCCCCCCCACACAC
>JAVSBS010008558.1:0-33757 GCA_033124195.1 Coracias cyanogaster
CTCATTTATTTTAAAGTAGACACAACTATAGGGTCTATTGTGTAAGCTAACCGCAAAAGGTTGAGGGAGATGCCTTATCAAGAACATAGTATGGGAAGAACTAGTTCGAGCCAACTATGCGACCTGGAAGAAGACCAAGACTCTAAGGAGACTGCACAGGCCTTAGAGGTGTGGGCCAACCACCAGAAGACCACCACCACGGTGCACTGTGCAGGTGCAAGAGGGAGGAGACCTGATTTCCATATGAAGCGGGATAGGTTATACGTATGTATAGGCATAATGGAAACTAATAAATATGTAACATTTTATTGCTTATAAGCAAGATGCGGAGCCATGCCGGTGTGCACATTTTTGGAGGCACTAGCCCCTGTACACCCGCCAGAGAATAAACTTACCTCCTTATAAGCTCTCTGCGAGTTTTTGAGCTCATTTCCATGAATCACTAGTGTGTTTATAACATTTAATTGTTCTCTCTTAACTTTATTCTGGTCTCTCTTCATGGCACGGGAAGCCAGTGCAGCAGTATCCTTCCATTCAGCCCTCTGCACTAGAACTATTCTATTTTGGAGATCTGTGTTTTTAAAACAAAAGCAGGGACTAAAATTTTTTCCTCCTCAACTACTGTGGGGAATTTCTCTAGGTTTGAAATTCTACATAGTGGGACACATAATTTAATCCCAGGTCACCCTCTTCAGACTACTTCAGCAGAAATTGTGACTTCTAGATTGGGACCAGAGAAAGTTCTTTATGCCATGCAGTTAGTGTACAGAGATTTTTCAATGAATGGGAGGCAAGGCCACAATGAATGTAACAATTTTACCTAACATTCACAGTGGCAAAAGTAAGAGGAGAAATTTTAATTACTTACAGTACAACTTCGATTAAAGTCTGAATTCATATTAAGTTGAAATTTAGTGCTGTGGTTAGGCTTGTTAATTCCTAATGACTGAAACTGTCAAGATCCATCAGACAATGTTGTTATTTTATTATAAAGTTTTAGGCTTTAGATATATCCAGCTGGACTATGGTCATTCAGAAGTCACAGGCTCCTGGTGTAAAACTGGCATATGACTTCATGGAACACCAAATATAGTTGTCTTTTAATTATTTTTTGTAAACCAGTTTGTCAGTTTGCGGGGCCCTTCCAAAAAGGAATATGGGATTTGACTTTAAAAAAAACTGTGGATTGTCTCGAGTTGGTCCTTCCCTTTTAACTCTCCTCTCTCTTTTGCTAATATCACGAGCCCCTCAGTTGCCAAACTGGACATTCAATCTGTGTTATTAAAACAAAAGTAGGGATTTTCTCTAAGGCAGATGTCAACATGTAAATCAGCCTGCCAGATGCAATGCCACTCAGGGAATGCTTGAGTAGCAGCTTTCCCTCCGAGGCAGATAGACATCCTCTTAGCAATGCGACTCAAGGACAAAAGGACAAGGCAAACGTGGTAACTTCAAATGTAATCTACTAGCAGGCTAAAACCTTTTAATAGTTGGAAGCTAATACTTGTCCTGGGGCAGTTTTATCTCTTCATAGCTGGCAAAATATGTTGATAAGGAAGACAGCTTTGCTATCACTATTTCAAACTAACCAAGAAACTTGTAATAAAGGGGAATGCTAAAATATTTTTTTAGGCTTATTTGATTATGTGTGACTGTGGTTAGTGCATCATGATGTGCATCCTGTTTTTCCATCCCCTGAAGCAAGAAGAAGCAAGTATTCCATTCAGATAGATCACTGATTAATGTTCACGGCTCTCAGCATTCACTGGCTTCAGGAGTTGTTTATTGAAAATATGTAGCTGAGTCTCAAAGCCAACAACATTCCCCCAGGGTGCCTATTAGGCAGAAGGGCAGCACAGTTGTAAACAATCTATTTTGTAAAGTAGAAAAATTTGATAGAAAAGACATCTAAGTAATATTTGGTAAATATTCCATATTCTGTAATATGTAGCTTGCAGGGAGTGAGAAAAAAAAAGGAAGACAAAAATTTAAAAAGAGATACTCAAGGGAATAATATTCTCTAATAATAATAATAATCTAATTTTTTTTTTTTTTTACAAAGTGAATACATCATAAAAGCCTTGTCTGTATCAGTTGATGCCAGTGGGTTCCATAAGTCTGGATGGAGAAATAGCTACCAGAAAACAACAGGCCAAAGAGAGGAAAAGTCTGTACTGGGAAGACAGCGTGTGAAAACTTCCCAGTACATGATAGAACTCTGCAGAGGATTTATTGTGTTGAACCCACAAGAACTGAGGTGGATGTTGGTCTCTTCTCCCAAGTAAGATGTGATAGGACAAGGACATGGCCTCAAGTTGCACCAGGGGAGGTTTAGGTTGGCCATGTAGGAAAAATGTATTCATTGAAAGGGTTGTCAATCATTGGAATAGGCTGCCCAGGGAAGTGGTGGAGTCACCATAACTGGAGGTACTTAAAAGATGTGTAGATGTGGTGCGCAGACACACGGTTTACTGGTGACCTGGCAGTGCTGGGTTAATGGTTGGACTTGATGATCTTAAAAGTCTTTTCCAACCTAAACAATTCTATGATTTTATAATTATATGAAGAATGTGATACATCTATACAAGGTCACAAACAGAGATGGGTGCCTGCTGTGGCTCTGTACTGTAAGACCAGTGGCTGCTGTATGTAGATGAAGACTACAAGGTTGATTATGTGCCTGGTGAACTAACAGGCCCCTGACAACCACTCCTAACACCTCCCTAGAAGGCTCTGGAACATTGCAATGAGCCTCACTGCTTTAGTGGAGCATCCCACTGGGGACCACCCCACAGGGGCTGCCCTCCCTGTTGCTTCTCCAGTCTGGTAGCTGTGAATGAGCATGAGAGGGTGCAAGTGAACATGGGAGAATGCTGTATTATCAGCTATAAAAGGGTAATAGCTTGATTATTTTATTAATAACAGCTTAATGAATAAAAGGTGTTCTAAGAAATATTTGCTGTAATCTGTGTCTCCTTTTCCTTCCAATCCCTTATTAGACAGGGGAATTTACAACTGGTGTGTGCTCAAAAGAAATACAGAGAGGATTAAATGTAGAAACATTAGGGCATTTATAGGTGTTACAGAGTCCAATATACAAACTGTAGGTCTGTAAAATGTAGGCAAGCAAATATATTTTGAAAAGCATATATGGATAGATGGCTGTACTTTGTTTGTAAGAACAATAGGCTCCCTGAAACTAGTGCATTTCTTTCATAAAATGCATAATTTTAACCTGATATCCAATAGTATCTTTCTCCTTTGTTCTTTGTATGTCATTCTCTGGAAATTCTGAGAGCAGAGAGCTTGTCTTGGTAAGTGCTAGCACAGAATTTATCTCAACAAATGAAATATGGCTGATAATTAAAATATATAAATAATAACAGCATCTGATTGCTATAGATGAAAACTGGAAGTTTTAAACAGGAATGTGTGGGCATCAGCCTCAATTTTGCATCCCCTTAAAGAATTAAAATTAAATTTTACAGAATCCATATTTCTTCCATTAGTTTTATCAGTCTTTGTCATATGTAGGGCTTGTCAAAGTACGTAAACCATTCATTCAGGATAATAATTTATTGTTAACATCTGTAGCTTTAGAAACATCTATCTAAGAATAATAATTACATCACAGAGATATAACTTGGTTGTCTTTCTGTTTTTAAATGCCTCAGTAGACAACTGATTTGGTGAAAAACTCATTTTATTTGCAGTATGATGGATTTGTTGTCATTCAATATTATGTTGCTTCTAAGCAGAAAAATAATGAATAACATTTGTAAAAATTTAACATGTCTTTAAGCTTATAATATTATAATAGCAAACTTTCAACGTCCATAGTAATAATTTAAATGATTAGAGCTAAGTAAAACTAACATGAATCCACCTACTTTAGCTGAGCATTACTGTTCGCTAAAACATACATGCAAATTTCCTTTACTCTCATGTTCTATTTTCAAAGCAGAGAGTCTAACAAGCTTTATTTCCTCTGCCTTAAAAATAAAAACAAAAACTTAAACCAAAACAAACCTTTAGATGCAGCAAAAACTCTGAAAATTTTCTGTAAATTAATTGTTACATTTATTAAATCCTCAGATAATGAGTTTCATTTCAGTTTTGGAATGAAATCAAAATCTGTGAAGTTTGTCAGAGTTTCAATTTTCATTGTAAATTCCTGATATATCAAAATGTAAGGTATTGCACATTAAAAAAATGAGAGTCATAGTCAGTGTTCTATTACACGTTAATGTTGCATCTGAAATATAGATATAGTTCTTAGAGTGTTCATATTTAAGCTGACTTCAGATTTGACTCCAACAACAGTGTGTAGGGAATTCTTCCAACCAGTACTGGGGGCAAATTCACTCAAGAAGTACCACAAATTGTTCAAAGGTGGGACATGAGACTTTTATGCCCCAAATGTGTGCAAAATATGATCTGAACTTGCTCTCAGACCAGAATTTTCATCATGGACCTGAGACCATGTTTTTGCATTCATGAAATGCAGATCTCAGAGTTACTGGATAATTTCTGGCCTTTCAGTACTTAAAGTGGGTGTCTAAAGAAGATGGGGACAGTCTTTTTAGCAGAGCTTGTTGAGACAGGACAAGGGGTAATAGTTCTAAACTGAAAGAGGGTAGATTTAGGCTAGATTGAAGGAAGAAATTTTCCATACTGTGGGTAATGAAACACTGGAACAGTTTATCCAGAGAGGTGGTATATGCCCCTCCCCTGGAAACATTCAAGGTTAGGCTGGACAGGGCTCTGAGCAACATGATCTAGTTGAACATGCCCCTGCTCACTGCAGGGGGGTTGGGACAGACAACCTTTAAAGGTCCCTTCCTTTCCAACGTATTCTATAATTCTATGATTCTATTAATCCTAGGCTTTGCTACTCTACTAATCCAAGAGCCAAGTCACAGGTTCAGACATTCGTACATATGTTTGTTTGCATCTAGTTTTGCACAGTTTTAGTTTGTGTCAGCTAGCAGAATCCCAGGAAATGCCTGGACACCAGGAACTGTTCTCATGGAAAGAGATGAAGCAAGTGAGTCCAAGAGGCTGCTATCTGTGACACACACCCTCTAGGAGTGACAAAAACCAACGACTGGAGCATTTTCTCTGCTACCATAAACACAGCCTGTGTGATACAAATTTGGTCCAGATCATCAGGGCATTTCTAGCAAATTACTAAGAGCGGGTTGAACAGAGTTAATATCAGATTTCTGACTTTAAGCCAGTTTTCTAACAGCTGGGAGAAGACACTTAATACCTAATCCTATACAGTCTGTAAGACAAAAATGTTCTTAAAAACAATATTTGAAATGCAATCAGTAGAGTCAGTTTGCATCAGTTAATATTCTGTCACATGGAAAGATCACATCTTATCCAGTATCATGTGTCTTAAACCCAGAGGGTTGTTTTGTTTTGTAAAGTCATAGCCTGAAAACTTTTTCCAAGTTAATATTTGCTTGTACAAATTCTGGGTTTCTTTTAGTCTCTTCCAGTCCTATTTTCCAGTTATATTACTACAATCATTTCAGCCAACTGAAAAAATGTACATAACTGCAACCACACCGCTTTCTCCTGCAGTCCAAAGAAGAATTTTCTGGCAGGAAAGATGGATGACTTGTGTTAATTATAATGTACTATACCTTGTACAATTAAAAAAAAAAATGTGGTAAACTAGGGCACTAGGAACATTTTCATAAACTGTTTTTTTTCCAAAAATATAGCTCTAGTTTAAGTGCATCACTATTCAGAAAACCACTCCATGTCTTATAGAGATGGATTTTGATTATATTTTCTCATCTTACCCTCAAATAATGAACCATGCACGAAGCTAGAAGCCTTGAGGAGACAACCCCCATCACTCCAAGCCAGAGCCACCAGCATCTTTTAGACTCTAAATATGTATTTTAGTAGAACATGCAAATAACCTGAAAATAAAATAATTATTTCAGCTGAGAAAAGTCAGCACTATTAAGCAAGAGAGACTGGACTCTAGTTTAGCAGCAAACTTCCCTCCTGTTCACCTGCATCTTCAAAATAAGTATCCTTTCAGCAAACTTGGAAAGTTATTTAGGGTTAAGGCAGAATTTTCTTGAGGAAGAAAGTACTGAGTAGGTGGGTTTTCATCTAATGATTTACCCAAGTTTTCAAGCAAATTCCTAATTAGACTGCTACAATCTGCTTTGAAGGTAGCAATATGATAGAAACTATGGGAAGCTTCATATCTTTTGAGTCATTCTTGTTTCATGAATTCATTAATCTCAAGTGTATGACTAATAGCCAAAAGTAAAAAGAATTCTTAGGTGATTATGACAGATAACTTAGTTTAGAAGTTGGTAATGCATCTCCTCAATCCACCAATAAATATGTTGAAGTGTCAAAGAGAAAGTATATACTAGATTTATTATCATAACTATTATTTCAAATTATATTAATTCAGCTTTCAGTATGTCTTTATTCAAGACGTTTTAAGTGTCTTTTCTTGGTTAGACTAAAATCCCCACTGCAATAAAAATTAATACATTAAACATAATATTTCTGACATGAGATTAACTTAATCAAGTATAACAAACATGGGAGTTATTAGAAGCCTTTAAGTAGAAGAAACTTTATTGGAAGGTGCAGTAAAGATGAGAAGTATTTGCGAATACATTTGAACCTGTGAATGATAATTGGACAAATTCATGTGCCGATTTCTTTAAGAATCTCTGCTTTCTCTGCTGTTTCTGAATTAGTGCAATGAGCATCTTGGGTCTCATGTCTGGTGCTTGTTGACGTAAGTGTAGGTGCTCCATGAAAACGTACGATAGGTGTTAAATGTTTGTCTTTTGCTACTTTGTTTTGACATTTCTACTGATCTAGTTTGTGCTTCATAATGTCATTAGAAATCTGAAATATTTATAAGAGATACACGAATAAGTGGCAACTACGACAAATTACTCTCCTTGCTTCATATGTTCTGAATATGGTTGTTTCCACCAGCTGGTAAAGAAAGCTGTGGTTAATTTACCTATCATTTACATCCTGTTCCAATGCACATTGAGGTCAGGTTGCTATTCTACCAACACATTTAAAAGGTAACAGAAGATCCCACGTATTTACTGTTCTTTTTTTTATTTCTTGACATACAAGCTCCTAGAAACAGGTGGTTATTTGGGAAAGATTGGTTTTAA
Source organism: Coracias cyanogaster (assembly GCA_033124195.1). Lineage (NCBI taxonomy): Eukaryota > Metazoa > Chordata > Aves > Coraciiformes > Coraciidae > Coracias > Coracias cyanogaster. The sequence goes on from JAVSBS010008558.1 coordinate 7,185, forward strand.
TTAAAAAAAAAAAAAAAAAACCTACATCAAAAACCTTCTCCATCAATGTTAGAGAAATAAAGGCTAAAATTTAGGCAGATGAGTGAAGGAAATCCTAAAGACATTATTTTAAGCCAGCCTTTTGGGATTAGAAAATTTTTGAACACTTGAAGTTGCCATTACAAAGTATGTATTTAAGAAAATTGAATCTACACTTTTTTTTCCTTTCTTAGTTTCAATGAAGTTTGTAGAGTTTGAAGTCATTGTCATTTAAAGACTAATTTACTCAGTGACAGGCTCAGTATCTCCTTTCCAATCATCTGAGTCAAGCAGTTTTCTGTCTTTAAGATATTTAGCTTAATTCATGAACTGCTATATTAAAGTAAATCTCCACAAAGTAAGCTAACTTAGTAACAAATGTAAGATATCTGCAGGATTTTTGGCTCAGTGGAAGCTGTTGCTTCAGCATGACAGTTTCAGGACATAGAGTTTGTCTGAATAAAAGAGATGTGTTGTAATGATCTATGAAAGCCACTGTTGGTAGCCAAGTCCCAAGTATAATGGGAACTGGCAGGCAGGTTGTTGGTGATTTGGCAAATCCAAGGGAGCACGACCAAGATGCCTCAAATGGAAAATTAAGGGATGTCTTATATGGATATTCTGGTAAGCATTAGGGACTTTTATGCAAGCTTGATTCATTCAAGTATATAAACAGAGAGTAATTTACATGACATGACTACCTTAGGAGAGCCAAGTATCTGAGAGTAATGCTAATAGTAACTGGTTATCAGTAATGTCAGGCTGGGAGGCCAACTGACCTGGACAGCAGCTGTCATCTTCTGCATTCCTGCAGGAGCTTTCCTGGGAGTTCACAGCAGCAAGGCATTCGACTGTAGTGAAATGCAGTTTTTCTCTGCAGAAAGAGAATAAATACATATGTTCCTGAGTCTTGAGTAAGACTGCAAAAACAAATGCATGTGCTTTTTTTTTTTTTTGCTTAAAAATGTATCAAATTTCTGTGATGTCTCTTCACAGAAGCCATTGGAATTATGGTATGGATTAATTTGGTTTAGTTTCCTAGCTCGGCTCTAGGAAACACAGTAGAAGTTGATAATTTAAAATGAGTTATGAACAGTTAAAAGACTAGTGTCTGTACTTGGGAAAAAATGCAATTAGAGGCGTCATTAAAGTTGTATAAGTCTAGGATACCTGCATCACATTTCCCTGATACTAAACATTGCTGTTCTACTGCAGATTAATTAGGTCAAACAGAATACAAATTACTTCACTAACTTATATGTAGGAACTTCAAGAAAATGTCTGTGGGGGAGAAGATGGCAGTTTTGGTGCTTTAGCCAGAATAAACAATGTTGCACGCATTATTAAAATCAATATAGTAAAAAATGATATTTAAAAGCCAAAAATACAAGTCTCAGGCAAGGTCAAAGTATAAAGCACTATTATGGATAATTACAAGCATGGTGCTTATGTTTATCTTATCAAATAATTCTTTATCATGAAATTGGGAGTGGCACCTCAATTACTGTTTTTTTTCCCTCTGTCCACTTACCATCTTAAGTTTTAAAGAGGCATTAAATTTTTTGTTAGAAACATTTCTACTGAGATTTGCTGAGAACTCTTAAGAAGAAAATAGGTTTAAGGAGCTCAATTTTTTTTTCCCTAATTGTTATCTTTAGCTATATCTATCTTAAGCATGTTATATTTACTATCTATTTTACATCTTTTTAATTAACAATAACTATCTCTCAGTTAATTTTTCTGGGAAAAATACCTTTGACAAAACACACTCTATCTTTATACTGCTATTAAAGCACTTTGATCAGGATTACTACACAAGTGTTTTTTTATGATCTCTGTTGGAACTTTTCTATATCTACATAAGGTAAAGAAAAGAATTTTTTTTAATTACTGTATGCAATTGAATGGCTGTACTGCTGCAGGGTAGGTTTGAATGATGTTATTCATATTGACTTTTTATTTGCAATAAAAATTTACAGATTTACAATTACATACACAATGATTTATGAAATTATATTTAAGTGCACCCTTAATTGCTTTGTGTTAACAGCTAATGTAAATTATTGGGAGGCTTAACCTGAAATAATCACCCATACCCCACATTTCTGAAATATATAAACAAAATTAAAATATCTGAGGGGAAAGCAAAATATTAGAAGTAAAAATAACATCCACTTTGAAGTGAACCCACTTTTTAGAACAAAAGATCTAAATATTTAGAAAAAATTGAAATGAGACAATTTTTAAGTTTTTAAAAAATATTTTAAGTATTTATTTGAAAACAATAACTTGATTAATTTAATGTAGATTCACAATTATGTTTTCCATCTACATAATAACTTTAAGTGAAAAGTATTTTTATTTTAAAAAAGCACCACTTCTGTCTACTAGTGATTACAATAATAGCACCTCTCCACTCTGTAATATTTTTCAAAAAGGTCAAAGGTCACAGGAAACATGAAGTATTAACAGTCCAAGATGTCCCATACAATTACACATTGGACAATATGTGCCATAACTTAAGTAGGAATATATTTACAACATGTATATATGTTTGTTGTTCCCCTTAATATCCACACTCAATCTAGTCAATGTATTATTAGTGAAAAAACTTGGTAACTTGGATTACTTAGTTTCTTCTGGTTTAACTTCAGTTCATTCAATGGTGTCTTGTCACTGCATATTTTTCCCTCTGGATTTATTGAGTATGCTAGTCAATAATACTCTCTTTGAAAAAAATCCTGCAAAACTATACAGTTGTAAATAGGATGAACACGTGTTAACTGTGTTTCTGGTTTACTGTTTGTAATTTCTTAGTAATAAAAAATCACAGGAAATATAAATATATAACATCACCTTAAATGTGCTTTTTATGAGGGAAAAAAAAAGAAGATTTAAAGGGCTGGCAAGCCATGAAAACTTGAGTTTTAGCAATTTATTTCCTGGAAACTTTGTAATCAGAACTGTTACAAGCTAATAGATTTGAGTAGGCATAGGCAAAAATAGCTGCTGTGATGAAATAACATGAAGAGCCAAAGAAAACTGAAATACAACAGAAATCTGAAGAGTTACCTAATGGACAGATGTTGCTATTGTTCTGGCTGATGCCTCATTTACATATTTCACATCTGGCATGGAACTGTATTTTCACCTTGCTTTTTTTTGAAATGTAAAACCAGCCATTGAATCGTGATCAGCATAGAGAGGTGTATGTGCTTGGCAAAGTTTCTACAACTGAAATATCTAGCCCATACAGCACAAATCTGCTTTGTATGCATTTCTAATAATTTTTGGTTATTTATAATCAGGAGCAACATGCTCAAAAATGTATTTGCTTAAAAGATGACAGAATTTCTTTCCATATACCTTAAACAAAGTTTGAATAATAATTCTTTACCAAATAAAACCACCCCTTCTTCACCAAGCATATTTTGCCTAATTTGTTTTTGTTAGTAAAAGACAGATTTCTATGTAGTGAGATTAGATAACTTAATTTATTAGATAATTTATTCACCAGACCTGTCATAATTTCCCAGACAACCAAGACATGTGTGCCCCTGTTGCATTTTTAAGAAGAATGTAGTTTCATATGCTAAATCTATTAGCTAATACCAAGCTTTTAAGACTGGACAAGATAATCATTTTTTCTATTCAATTTTTTAATCTACAGTTCTTTCATATGTACTTCTGTAGGTTCTAAAGCCACCACCTTAATCTGTTTTTATACAATAACAAGGCAAAAAAGCATGGTTTATTTCAAAGAAGTTCAGAGATCCAGATGATGCCTTCGTATTTGAAGGCAGATTTTTCCACCTTCTAGGTTTAAGGAAAAGTTATGCTTAATGGAAATGAGAACCAACAGGAAAGTTCTGAAATTTCACTATTTCAAGAGATACCACTCCAAATAGAGTATAATGAACCAGGGAAAGAAGCTGAGTAGACAAAACATTTTATTTTTTAATGGTGGGCCAGTCAACCAAATTCCCCAAAACAAGATTTTGTTGATACAGCATCTACTATAAGGAATAAATCACCAGAGAATGAGCTGAAACCCAAGTATAAGCAGCACCTGAAGCCTTGCCCACAGAAGCTTCCCTGTGAGCACTACAAAGATAGAGGGGAAGAAAGAAAAAGAAAATTTTAGACTTTAGATATTCAAAAGCTGAGAGAAAACAGAAAGGATTATTTTGTTGTCTGTTCTGTGTTCTTACTGATATTTTCTTCAATTTTGAATGTAAAGAAAATAAATATTCTATCATTTAATTGCCATATCTCAAAAATAAGTTACGCAGTGAAAATAACTATTCTGTCTAGCACGTTTCCAAGTCCCTTCTTCCCTCCACTTTCTTCTTCATCTTTAAAGTATCTAATTACTGTCTTGTTCAATATGAGTTGGACTTTTGTTTTTTATTATTCTACTGTGTTTTCAAAAATGTGTGAAATCATGAGGGGCAAAAAATAGTATCTGTGAAGATGTCTTCCCAGTTAATAACATTTTAATGGGAAAGCTGGATGCTTGCACTAATAATTGACAGAGTTAATTAACTGAGTTAATTTTGATGGTAAAAGACTGTAAACTGAGTAAGAATTCTGCTCTTTTAGCTAATTGCTAATTTACTTCCTGCTGCAGCCTTGCCCCTCACTTAAAACACTAGTAGTGCATCTGTCAGCCATAAGCAAACCTTTGTGCCATTTATATGTATAATTCTTTGTTATGATTTTGGAATTTAAACTGAAGATGAGATATCATATCACTGAGGCTATGGTAGTGAGAAGAACTGTTTTTCCAAAGATTTCAGGACAGAAAAAATAAATCAATGTCATAATCCTGTTGCTTGAGGATTGAAAATACCTTTGGCCTTCTGTTGTACCCTTCCCCCTTGCTTCAGAAAAAACTCCTGGCATAGCAGGACAAAAGTGAAGAAGCACTGAAGACCACACTGTGATGAATACCCTGTACTGTAGCAGTAGTCTAACTGGTGTGTATCTCTCTCAAGCCCCAGAAAAAGAGTGGACAGAAATAAGAGGTAAGTAGAGGCATGGAAGAAGTAACTGATATCATAGAATCATTTTGGTTGGAAAAGTCCTTTAACATCATCAAATCCAACCATTAACCCAGTACTGCCAGGTCACTACTAAACCATGTCTCTAAGCTCCACATCTACAGATCTTTTAAATACCTCCATGGATTGTGACACCATCCCTGTCCTGGGCAGCCTGTTCCAGTGCTTTACAACCCATTCTGTGAAGAAATTTTTCGTAACATCCAACTGAAATCTCCCCTAGTGCAACTTGAGGCCATTTCCTCTTTTACTGCTTGCTACATGGGAGAACAGATCAGTCCCCACCTCACTAAAACCTCCTTTCAGGTAGTTGTAGAGCATGATAAGGTCTCCGCTCAGCTTCCTTTTCTCCAGGCTGAACAACCCCAGTTCCCTCAGCTGCTCCTCCTAAGACTTGTGCTCTAGACCTTTCACTAGCTCCGTTGCCCTTCTTTGGACATGCTCCCCCACCTCAGTGTCCTTGTAGTAGAGGGGCCCAAAAGTCTCAGTCTCTCAAACTAGCTGAAGTAATTTGTTCCTGATCAAAGAAATCTGCCACTACTGTCTGCTGTGTTAGACATCAGTACCTGGAGAGGATTCCAGAAAAAGCTCTTTTTATCTTCCTACCCCATAACTTTGCTGCTCTATGTTACTATCTGCTTTGTGTGTGCTAATACTGACCTTGACTCTAAGCTTATATATCTTGGGACAGTATGGTCAAGACTCGGTCCTATTCTTCTATTGCAGATGTACTAACGTGTAGCTTCCCTCAAGATTTTTGTTGACTTCCCATTTGTCAGCGCAACCAAGGATTACATTAACAGCAGCAGCATGAAAGACATTGATGGAGGGCTGGGGAGAGTTATGAAGACACTTTTCAAGTAATTTCAGTTTAATATCTTGGTTTATTCATAAAATATAACTTAAGCTCATTTAACAATTCCTAGTTCTGAGATAAAAACAGATCTCAATCACAAACTCATTCATGAAGTTTGTGGATGTACCTGTCACTCAGTGTGTGTCAGTGCTCTTAGAACTCCTAAATGTTTCTGGCCAGGAACTATTTAGAGTAAGTTCCAAATGAATAAAAAAGGATTGTGTTAATTCACTGAGGTCAGGCAGCTGTCCCTTGGAAAGAACAGCACTGAATTTTAAGGAGTAGAAAAACATTTAATACGTTAAAAGCCACTGAACTCTTTATTTACAGGTTTTAGATAGAAAAGGCTGTGTCTGCATCTAACCTACAAATGAAATGATAAGAGAACAACACTACTGTCACCCAGAGACTTTGGCAATATCCTGAAGCATGTTTGCATGGCACAGGACGACTTTGCTGTCAACTCTACCAAGTCTTCCATTTCCAAGAGAAACAGTGAAAAAGTTATAGAACAATGCTTCCATAATTGATGGAACTTATTCCCTTAAAGATGTGCGTAAAATATATTGATATTTTCCATGTGATGATCAATATTTTGATCTAAAACATAGAATTCACCACATAAGAAAAAGTTGGTATCAAGTTAAGAAATCTATGGAAAGTAAAATCGAAACCAAAACATATGAAAACAGATACTTAACCCCTTCCTCAGAAGATAAACAACAGAACCCTAATAGACCACATCAGCATTGAAGAGTAAGTTAGTGGAACACTTCCCAGGTGCTGCATCATCTGAAAGCCACTATCAATACTAAATGTTAGCATCTCCTGGCAATAATAACTTGGCAGTTCCTAGGCATACAAAAGTGAACTTTGGATAAATAGAAATACATAGAAGTGCACTAAGAAAGCCAAAGTAAACATCAGTTCCCCAAAAACATCCCCAGAAAAAGGAGCAATAAATCTGTTTAAAACAAAGGACAAAAAAAAAAAGTAAAAAGCTGCATGACAAGAGACAAGAGGGAATAAGTGAGTAATAGCACCAAAGAGACAGAAACAGCTGCTGTGAAAAGTGATAGTAAAACACTTCATCAACTCAACAAGATTCTAAGTGGCAAATTTACATTAGTTAAAGGATCTATTGGTAAAATACAGAGAGAGAGACCACAAAGACGTTTTACCACATCATCCATGTACTTGATTTCCTAAGCTTCCTCTTATTTTTTATACAAAGTCCAAGTTTCTTGTCTTCACTTTCAAAGATGTGTTTGCAGTATGACCTCCTCTTGTTTCTGACTTTTCCTGTATAAATTACTCAGTCCATTTCTTTTGCCTACGCATGAGATAATTGAAAGAAAAAACGCATTTGTGCTCACTCCCATCCATTGCTCAAATATGGAGGAGCTCTGTGAAGGTGCTGTGAAAAAAAAATTCTTTTCCTTATTGCCCAGGATGGGATTGAACTGTATCAATGTTCTTGACAGACACTAGCATATTTTTCCTTAAAGACCTTAGATGATGTGGTATTAACAACATTTATACATAACCAATTCAATTCTTCATTTAACTTACTAATTCATGGCACAGGAAGGAGAAAGTAGTATTCATTTTTGTTTACACTTCTTTTTTACAATTTTTTATTATTAACTGTTCTTCTGGAAACAAGCAAAAATATTTTATCTTTCAACAACTGCCATGTTTGCTGAGCTTCTTAATTTCAGTTGTTTGCCTCTATATTAACTCAGGTTCGTGCATGTCTTTCTTACAATGCAGTGGTAAAAGTGATAACAATGATAACGATGTTGAACAATGTGGGGTTTGCCCCACTTTTCTTGTAATGCAGGGTTTTGTCTCTTTTCTACTTTCTGTATATTCCAGTGTGAAGTTTATCTGCTTCACAACAGCATAGACTTTGCTGATTCTTCTTCTATTCATAATATAGTTCATAATCTAACAAACAATAATCTGTACCTTCATTTCGTAGTTGGCTATTCCTCTCAAACCATTGCCTGTGAATTTTATTCATTTATTTCCAACCATTTTCAAACCATTTCAGTACATACAGACTGAATTTTAATCCCGCTCTTCATTGCTTTTACATTCCCTCACAGTTCCTTATCTGCAAAGGCCATAAACCTAGCTTCTACTTCATAATTTAATTCTCCATTAAAAATAGGGAATATAACTGGACTCAGAATTGACCTTGTAGCACCCCTAAACATAACCATATTGGAATGAAATAGATTTTTATCCCTTCTGTTTATTTCTTGTTGATTTGGTTAGAGAGCTACAATATAGGTGCCATATGGCTTATCAACAATAAGCTAATGTATTTAGATAGATTTTTCTGACAATAAAGCTCAAACTAAAAGCTCAGGAGAACAAAGACAAAAAAAGTACCCAACAAGATAGGAAGTTGATAATAAAGGAGAAATATAGAAAACTTTCACAGCTCCAAATTCAAAAAAGTAAATTAGAAAAAAAACCCTAGATATGTGAAGGAAGTAAATTCTCACACTTTGGCAATAACTTATATGGCAATAGGCATGTACAGAAAGAATTAAAATGTGGAATTTGGAAAGTTAGTATGAACCAGTTTAAGTAACATCTGTGTCAAAATAAGAACTTCAAGCCCTTCACCTTTCTTCCTCAAATATTAATTACACCTTCTTGTGTATTTCTGAAAGCTACAGGTTTACCAAAAATATGTAGATAGGTGTCTAAGTGATGTGAAAATAGATACCTGCTAGAAAAGAGGTATTAAAGTAAATGAATTAATAACAGCTGCTGATATATGTCAGAGAATTTTGCAATCCTTCTTTTTACTGTTATCCAGAATAAGAGATGGAAATATTTTGACCATGTGTTAAAATAAATTTATGGAATCGGTTATAACAGGTGCAATTTGGGGCAACTGGAAGAAGTAAAACGGCCATTTTAAAGTCTTTAATTCAGTTGTGTGCTTCTTAATAGCACATGGATATGTTATCTACACATAGATACAAACATACACAGAGGAATTTTGTTGAGAGCAGAGGAAACTTTGAAAAGGACAGAAGAAGAAGCAGGCTTGAATTCTTCTCTTCCCAGACAGGTCTTGCGAAGAGGCTGCCCTTCTTCCTCCCACGAGTTTACAGCTCAAGAGAACCATATACTCTTCAGTAACTTGTGTCTCATGAGGAAAGAAGATGTAAAATTCCTCAATATAAATGCATGCCATCAGAGAAAATGATGGACCCGAGACTAACAGTGAAAAGGATGATTAAAAACTGCTTGACCTCCTCTTTACAATGAATTTATAGCATTTTTTAGTTCTGGCTCACCCTCAGTATGTTCAACTCCTTGGAATGCACCCTTCATAATGTGTTAGAAGGCTGAACTCAGAAAATGGTGACTGCTCTTCTCATTTTGTCTTGGCATTGTGCTGAAATAAAGTCTGCATTTTGCATTTTTGCTGAATATCTGCTGCTGTGGTTTACCTCTGCCTAATATGATTCCTTAATCATAGTGTTTTGTTTTTCAAGGTTTCTTATCGACAACAGATATTCACCCACTGGCCTCAGAATAGTTTTGTCATACATCCCTAGTATCTGGTCTGATTAGTCCAGGCGAGCTTTTTCCTTGTAACTGTGTCTGGATTGCATCACAACTAGCTTTGCCATCCTGCCGGAGTTGAATTAGCCCTTGGTGGAATAGTTGCAAATATGGCATTGCATGACTGGCAGCTCACTTCTACAGCACAACATTCTGAAGAGATCCAGCTTTACTAAAACAGTATATGTATTGAAGCTTATTTTCATTTGCCACCTTCAAAGAAGAATTACATTATATTCTCCATATAATTATAAAACTGCCTGTGAACTAGTTACACTTCATTTTTCCTTTCCCATAGTTTCCCATTGGTGTATACTATGTATGGAAACAGATAAATGCTCTTTTTTTTTTCCCTCTAAAACTGTTATGTCTTGTGGTCTGGACTTTCTTAATTTAATTATGTGTACTTTCTCTGAACAGTGCTTTGAGCATTTCTCTGCATAGTTCAGCCATATCTGCTGTTTAAAGACATTTCTGTGGAGCTAGATCTGTCTCAACAATCTCTCTTGAAGGCTTTAATCACGTCCCACAAATGAGCCTGGTTCTGGTTAGCAAGTCTTACAATTGCAGTGCTGTGTGTAGATGCCAGAGTTCTCAGATGTTTAAGGTTAGTATTGGCTTTGGATGTAAAAACATGTTATCATATCCATTTTCATTCACTTTCAGGTCACAATCTTCAGGCACCTTTATCTGCTATTCTAGTGTTTTAGGCAGTATTCTTAGTATCTCAGTCTGCTACTCATTCTTTTCCCTCAATGAGCTGTTTATGGAATTTCTTTATCTTTATTTTTTAATGGTCACCTTCCCACACAGGATCAGTTTTTGCTTTGCACTACCAGGTTTTCATTTGCAAATTTAGCAATCATGGTTTGCGTTCATGCTGACCATTTTGGTTTCAGTCATGCTTTGCATATGTCTTTGGCTCCCACAGACATAAAACAAATATCCACGTTCCCCAGACCTATCCTATTTTTTCAGGTGGTTTATGGTTTCTCTATATCCATTTGCCCTAGCAGGTTGGAAACCTCCTGCCCAGGTATTGGACATTCAGAAATCCTGTGCTTATGGCTGTCTGGTAAAAGCCACAGTGTGTGTAAACTGTACTGCATGTCAACACACAGTAAATTCAGTATTATTCAGGAGTAAACAGAAGCATCATGCTGTGCATATGCTCTGGGTGCTTTCTGACACCTCCTGGAAGTAGCAGATATGCTTCTCCTGCCCTCCTCCTTTCAAGAGCTGTGAAAATTATTTCACATATTCTCCTCAGTTACTCTGTGCATATACAGCAAATCTTATGTAATATGGAAGTGTTGGTACTGAATAGCACCATGGTGAATGCACACTTGCTTATATCTTGTAAAAAAAAGGTATACTTTATTAAGCAACTATTTAGAAAGGTATTACACTGAAACTGGGTTCAAATCACTTTCTGTTTTGCAGCCTTCTCCAAAGTCCTTCCTCATGCAAACTGAGTTTTCTCAAAGGTTTAATGTATGTTGTTACTCGAATATCAACAGAAGCTGCTAGTTTTACTTAAGCATGTTTAAACCAGTTGCTATGTCATGCAGCTGTACTACATAAGCATTGATTTATTAAAATTGTTTTTAATCAGCAAACTGAATTTGGGTGCATGTGTGCTAATGGTTCAGAAAGTTTGTCAGTAATCTTACATCTGAGGAAAATAAGAGCAAGGGAAACTCAAAAGTAAAAATTTGCAGTTGGCTGAGATCTATAAAATAAATTATTTTTAAGGATGTGTCAATCAAGTTTTTAAAACTCCCTGGCTCCTTAGGCACTTCATCTTAATAAGTTTATTTGTAAGATGATGTTAGCTTTGAAGTGGCCCTTGTTATTCAAGGTGCTCCTGGTGCCTCTGGCTGTTTTCTTCCAGGTTTGTCACTTCACAGCCTGCCTCAGAATGTTAATACGGGTTAATCAATGAAACTGAAGATGTGCTAGGAACAAACGCCTAGATAAGGAAACAATCTCATGTTTTGTCTTGCTGTTACAAGCTGTCATACCCTACAACACAGCATATCAGTCCCCCACTGTGTGTTAGAAGATCTGTTAAAATAAATTTCTCTAAGTCGTGAATGTTATTCCAAGCAGAACACACAGATATACATGAAATTACTGACTTGAAGATATGAAGCTCACTGGGAGGAAATATGTGTCTTGGCTTAGCCTGATTTCAAGATAGCAGCTTGGACATGCAGGATTAGATTTGAAGAGGAACTGTGCTCCAAATCTGGGCATTGCTTAAATTATTAGGTGGGAGGTAGGTGTAAAACAATCTTGTTCAAGGTTGCTAGACTCAGTAGTTTTATTTTTTCTTGAAACATCTGCAACGAACACTCAGGTGCATTTTAATAGAAAGCATAAGTTTTCTGCAGACAGAATAATACCAAAGGACAAAAAAAAAAAAAAAAAAAATAAAGAAAATAAATGCTTTCCTTGGAACTGATGTAAATTTTTGTTTGTTTTATATGAAGGAAGTCACACAAATACAACCAAAATCATCAGCACTGAAGTCATAACAGGTATTTGTTTTGACATACATTTAGTTGCTGCATGTGTTATGAAAGGATCTCATTACCTGATTTCAGATAAGAATTTGGACTCAATCTATGGATTGCTTATCTTTAAGCACAGTTGTGCCAGCAATGTGAACTCTGAGAAAAATATCAAAAAGAAAGAGAAAGATGGATTTGTTTTCTTCTTGGTAGAGTTACATTTCATTGCAATGAGAGATTACAGTTACATAAAACCTTTCGTTTCTAAGAAACTTTTGTGCTTGACAAAATGTATGCACATATGAATCATTTCACAGAACTAGAACTATTTCCACCCAACACTGAGATGAAATCAACATGGCAGGTGCCTCAACAGTATGGCACAATAATTTTGGAAAGGAAGAAGGAAAGAGAGTGCTAAAATAAAGCTTTACAAAGAGTGTGATCAGCTGTTCAAATTAGAACATAGTGATGCTTTACCTGTTTTTAGTTAAAGTTTTCCTTGTGAAGAAAGACACAAGAAAAGAAAACAAATAATTTTGCTGAAAATAATTCAATCTATATATTTTAAATCTTTCAACTTATCAATCAAGCTGGTTCTTTGGCATCTAAGTCTATAAGAGGTAACACATGTACAGAGATAAAATTTATAAACAGATAAAAACAAATGATTGTGAAGCACCCTGTCAGCTATTTGAAATGATAAAGTTGCCAAGAGCATTTTAAGAAGAGATGCATCTCCTCAGGATTTCTGCATATAGTTCTCGTGGTCAAATACTATGACAAATTCTTGACAGCTTGATCAAAATAGATTGTACTTGGCATTATTCATATCTGAAGCAAAAGAAATATCACAAAAAAGTCTTCCAGTTTATACCACTTTTCATCATAGTATTTAAGGACACAGAATATTTTCCTTTGAGCTGTCCCTGGGACTCTCCTGCCCCCCAGGGTCTGATCTGCTGTACATGTGGACACCAGTGGCAAGGCTCCTGCTCTATCTGGCCCCAGGACGGGATCCCTTCAAGAACCCAGCAGTGCTCCACTTCCATTAGCCATGTGTTTGCTACTGAGTGGGTAAACATATGCTGACCAGCCAATGGAGAAAATCTCTTCTGCAAACATTCATTCTCATAATACACTTGAGAGTTAAGCAAGTTTTTCTTATAATGATTTCATACACATGCAACACCTGAGACATGAAGGTGAAATTAGGCTGCAAACAGAGCACTTGCCACTGAAAATGAAATCTAGGAATACTGTTAACTTACAATTCCCTACTGTAGCTAGCAGCAAAATTTATTTCTTAAAACTATTTAACACTGAAGTAATATGATTTAAAAGTTTTCAGGAGAATCCTAGACAGATGAAAGCTACTAAAATGCTGCCTTTTAAAATGCCATTAATTGCAGAACACATTTAGCATAGGTCAGTTTAAAGAATGTTTATTTATTTTAAAGAATGCAAAGTATTATAATTGTGCACACCACAGCTCAATTAATAAATATCCTTTATACTTAAAATTCATACTAATAATACATGGAAGTAGTTGGAAGTGCAACTTCTGCAAAATAAGGAGGGAAGTGCTGCTCAGAAAACTATGCTGAAATTGTTATTATTTTGGCTGAAGAAAAACATTTGCATTACTTTTTTTTTCTCTCCTGTGGGTTCTCCATCTTTTTTTAGTGGCAGGATATAGCAACAACAAAAGATACCATTACTGGAAATTTCAGTCTCACTGTTAAAAAATATCTGTCTGAAAACAGACTAGAAAGAGATTATAACACTGGTCCAGTAAACTGAAGATGCCAATTGTTAGTAAGCATGATTAAGAGAGATCATACAATAATAGTTTCTGCTTTGTAATTAGATTAAGGGTATTTATATTTCAAACTCAGATTCAGTTTTTGTTACTGAAGTGGGAATGAGAATTGCAGCAGCATTTCTAACTGCAAGTCTAGAGAAAAATATTCACAGCTGACTACACATCCAGCCAAATGTACACGATGGGCTTCTTCACAGTGTAGGAAAAAAGTGAGCTTTGGATCCACACAGACAAAGATGAGGGTCTGAGGTTATGCTGTGACCAAGGTGCTCCTGCTACAGAACAGAGTCAACCTCTTGTAATGTTGTAGCTGGATCTGCTAAAACTCAAGGATCAAGATGTGAGCATCCACAATATTTCTCAGAAAATAGGGACTGATTTCTCAGTCTCAAATCCTTGTTGACAATGAAGAGACTAATCTAATTTGCAGCAAAACTGTTGAAAAGCTCTTAGGAGTGCCCTTCATAATAGAGAAAGAGAGAGAAGCCCTGCAAAGTACTACCTAGAAAAAAGTGAAAAGAGTCATACATCAGTATTTTTAAAGAAAGTCTGAAGTAATGATTTTCCAGGGATGATTGAAGAATTTTCAATTATTTTTTTCTCTTAGAATAGTTGGACAAAATTCTTTCTTAAGGTGTTTTTTTTTTCCATTCTCCTACAGTTTAGTGGTAACTCTCCTGCTATTGTAACATTATTTAGAGAAAATGCTTTTCCCTGATCACTTATTCAGCTGAATCAATGCAGTCTATGACTCATGTTTTGAACTCACCTGACTGACAAAAAGTGTGCTTAAAATTCTAACACTTGGTACTATTCTGAGGCATAGATGAAGTGGAATGTAAACAGCAGGAAATGGTGCTCTCACAGATTCTGTGATTAGTCTCCACTGGAGCTGCATGCAGAAAACTGCATATTTTCTACGAAGTCTCTTTAGAACTTCATCCCTAAGGCAAGAATGCAGTGCAATTGAAAGAAGACAGTCCAGCTGTATCATCCACCAGATGCATGCTTTTCCTGAAAAATTGAGAGTAAATGGAGGTTTTCCCATAGTTGATGTTAGTCTCTTTTGTGATATTACTCTCCAATAGTTTTGGTTTATCTAAAGAGCATGTTCTGGAAATACCAGCAAACTAAGCCTCCTAGGACATGATGTGAGTCAGTCACACACAATCTTTTTTAGTGACTGAATTAAAGTCATGCTTTCTGAAAAAGTCACCAAAACCAATGACTTTATAAAACTAATCATGTTCTGTGTTAGACTTTCTGCTCACATTCAGTCAGCATAAGTAGAACTTCAGGGCTTACATGAACCCATTAATTTTAAATGGCTCATCCACAGTTTTGATTCTCTTTCAAATTTTGCAAGCAACCAGAATGGCTATGACAGTGACAGAAAAACACTGTTTTATTAGCTGTAATGCAGATAAGTGCAATGTAGGTTACTTTATGGTGTGACACCTGTGTACTTCAGTTCTGATCTTTGTTGTTTCAGGCACATGTCACTGAAGGCCTCAAAATGTCAAAAAACAAGTAGTTATCAGACAGTTGCACTTAAGTCTCTGCAAACAAAATTGGCGGGAGAACTGTGCTTAAGAAGATACATCATATTGATAACTAGTATTTAGTTTTGTACCTGTTCTTTTCTTTTTTACACTGTAAGCAAAAACGTAACTAAGAATTTAATGTTTTTCTAAAGATTCAAAAGTATATTAAAATCTCACATAGCAAAGAGCTTTCCCGCTAGGGCTTGCCAAATCTGCCTGGAAGCAAACCCATTTACATCTGGTCAGCCGGTGTACAGTACTCTGGGCTGAGACATTACCCCAGACTGTTATCCAAGCCTAGAAAAAGAAAAGTTACATGAACAGTACCAGCACCTCCCAGGGATACGGAAAGAGCAAGGCCTTGCTGGCATTTCCAGAAAGCTTATGATTGGATTGCCTGTTTCCAGGGATATTGTAAAATTTGGACAGATCTCATCTTGTGTGAAAACAAAGATGCTTCTTGCTTTGCAAGTGCCATGAGATCGAGACACTTCACTGTATGGGGTGGTAACAGAATCTGACAAACTCCCCGAGATAAGGACTGTCCCAGTCACACCCTGAAGAATATTCTTCTTGTTTCAGTTAATAGTCACTTCTGAAGTAAAAATGAAACACAGTGATGGCATAGAATAACATGCATCGAGGTTAAGAAGGGCTTAGGCAATAAATCTTAACTGAAACTTCAGATCATTCTGGAAAATTAATCAATCTGCCTGCTAAGAAAAATTGTTAAGTATTTGTTCAGCTCTTTTCACAGCCAGTCTGTCTTCCGCATGACCCATGCACATTCATGCATTTAGTTCTCACTCATCAAGATGCTCACAGGAACAGTGATCCACTGCCACCAAAGTCAATGGAAAAAGGCTCTCTGTGATTTCCATTGGATAAGGCCCAAAATACACACTTTAATTTTTGCACTGTACTTTCACACATCAAACATTAAAATACTTGCACATGGGAGCAGCTGCACCCAGATTGACTATATTAAGTCAGCATGGGACATTGCTCAAAACACAGGACTACAGACATCTCAGAGCTCTGTTAGAGAAGTCAGGAAACAGAAGGAATATGATGCATTTTTTAAGACATAAACATAATTTAACAATACAGAAATATCCATATGCCAAATATGTTTTTTGCAGTCCCTGAAAACTTGTAATCACCTTGTACAGTAAAAATATACTAATAAAAATAATTATTGTTTCAAAACAGAAAATATGGCTCTGTTTAGGTTCACTATGAGAAGGGAAAGAAAATGAACATGTCAAATAAATTATATGCTGTGAATCACTTACTCCAGTCTGTTCATTAAACCAAGCCTTTTATAAAACACATTGTTCTGTATGAAAAATGCTTTTTCTGTTTCTTCCCAGCTGCATGAAGGTCTTCTATTCAAAATTTCACTTTATTCTGCTAATTAATTACACATGCCTTTGTAGCTCTAACTTTAAAATTTTACTTGAAAAAGAACATGCTTTTGAATCAATATCAATTACATTGTTTTATTTTCTCGAGGGAAAAGAGGATTCTCAAAGAAAATTAATCTTATGTCTACACTAACTTGTTTCTATATAGAATGTGCTTCTGGCCCTTGGAAACTGCAGCATTGCTCACAAGTCTCTCTGTAATGAACTTCCAAAATCACTTCTGGATTTTTATTTGACTGCTTTGTTTCAAGAAAGATGGAGTGCACAGAGGTGTCCTTATAACCACAGGATTGATATTGTGAATTTGCTGTTTATCCTTGGCACATGGTTCCTGATTATGCAAATTGCTTTCAGCAAGGCAAGGTGGGACAAGGTGGAGTTCTCTAGCATGTGATAAGGAGTGGTAAAGACCATCCCTGACATATCTGCATCATATTGTCATCTCTATATTGCTTCCAACAAGAAAAAAAAAATGTTCTACAGGAAAGCAGTTTATAAAAATGAGGTCTCAGTGTACCAAATAAAGAGGTTTTAAAGTACACCTGTTGATATTTCCTCCTGTACAGACCTCTATATTGCTAATTCCCAAAATATGTTTTATATCGTTTTACTTTTTTTTTTTCCAAAGACCACAAAATCACTCAATCATGAAATTGCCTTTTTATTTTTCACCTTTCAGAAATGGTTCCTATCCTTCAGACCGGGTGAAAGCAAGAAAAAATACCTAAATTGTGTCCAATACATCCTCAGACTAGCAGTATTGATAAGCTGACACCATATTCTAGTTTATCTACTATTTCCTATTAAAATTATGTAGCAAACCCAGGAGATTACTGCATTGTAGTTCTTATACAAAAAGTTTTTGGGGAAATACTACAACAGGTACATTTCAAAGTACAGTTAGCCTCATAAAGAAATCTTCAGGCTTGGAAAGGTGAAACACTTTTCCCCATAGAAAGAGTAAATCTTCGAGCAGTAAAATTACAGAGTCCAATTACAATCCCAACCCCAAAGTTCTGCCTCTCAGCCTAGGATTCCACAGGTAAACATGCTGCTTCCTATTTTACTATTCCTTCCTTCCTTTCTTTTTCTTTTCTTTCTTTCTTCCTTTCTCTCTCTTTCTTTCTTTTCTTTCTTTTTCTTTCTTACTTTCTCTTTCTTTCTTTTTCTCTCTTTCTCCCTTCCTTCCTTCCCTCCCTCCCTCCTTCCTTCCTTCCTCTCCTTCTGTCTTTCTTTCACAAGAAAAAGTGTATCTCAAAGTAAAGATATTATTAAATATTCTAAAAATCCTATACATTATAGTATAGGAGTATTCTTTTGAACTTTTGAACTCCAGATTCTTCAAAGCATTGCTCCCCTTAATCTATCAAAGCAATATGTAGCACTGCTGTGGATAGGATCTTATTCTTGATGCAGTTTATTTGATATATTTTCAAGAGAATAAAGTCAGTCTTATCTTACAGAAATCTTTGAAGCTCACTCTAATTAGAAGGATTTCTTCTATTATTTTACAGGTTTTATTCACTCCACTCTTTTTTTATGGCTACAACTATTCCAAGAAAATGGTCTTAGCAGTTGGCTGCTTAGCACTTCATCTGCTCCTGCTGCTTATTCTTCCCTTGAAGCCACACTTCTGTGAGAAAGGCACTGAACTTGTCCCTGTAGCCATCAGTCCTTATGGAATAAAACCACACACCACAGATATCAGATGCAATTAGACTGAAAATGAAACAAGCAGGAGGAATGCCAGAAGTGGAAACATCATCTCTTCAGGCTCAACAACACAAGTCTTGATAGCTTAAGTCTAAAACTATTATGAAAAGTAAGTTTTTCACTTGCTTCTGTACAGCTACATCTATACTAACATTAAGACCAACTGAATAGTAAGAATAGGATCATAAAAATTATGGTAAACTGTCAGTATATTTTGGAGATTCCTCACTCACTGCCGACAGCAGATGCCAGCAATCTTCTGCCTCCCCTGTTTCTTTAGGAGATTCCTGTGTTCTTCAGAAACCACCCAGAGCCAGGGACACAGCAGCAGTCTGACTGACCCAGAGCCTAAGCCTTAATATTGGCTGCTCAACACCATTGAGTTAGAGACTGACACAAACAGCTTGTGGGAGAACGTGCTAAAAGTGCAGCTCCACACATTTCCGTCTCTGTCAAATACACCAGCACTAAAAACTAAATGTATACAAATGTATACAATAAGGTAGGACTTAAAATTATTATAGCTAACCCATTATGGAAACAAATTAAGAACATTTAGTTAGTCTTAGACATTTTCTGTGCTGTCAGGGGAGCCCACTTGAGTCTTTAACACAACAAATTACAGGTGTTTGACCTCAGTAAGGGCATTCATTCTGCCCATATTAATATGATCATTGGAAGACTGTGGAAACAGAGTTTTGTGCTTACTAGATTCTCATGACTGTATTAATCCCATTTACACCTCTGGTTTTTTTTATATTCATTATTAAGTTTTAAACCATATCTATGGGACACATTTGGAAGTATGTATCTCATATAGATCTCATGGCTCTCAGTTTTGGTGAAACAAGTTCATTTTATTTTCTCTGAACCATTTTCAACTACAAAAAGCCCCTGCATTTGCTGTTAATCAGATGGATTCACTGGTGGTTGTCCTAACTTGATTGCAACTTAACTATCCATCTCACTATATAAACATTTTTCTCAGATTATTTTTGTTATATGAAATTTATTTATTTAAAATAATATTCACTTTGTGGTTGTTGCCATTCTTCAAGCTCCAGTCATTTTATTTTCTTGTTTTCCCTTCAGCTCTGATCAAATTTCAAATATGAATTCTACAACTTCCTGTGCTGACATAACTTGCTTGTATATTCCCATGAGATATCTGGAAGTCAAAATCAACCAAATCTGGGTTGAAGAAAGAGTATCTTTGAAAAGGATTTTGAGTATGAATGCATGTTGTATGCCAGTCACCAGAGTCCACACTGTTTGAAGCATCACCTTCAGTTCAGGAAATGCTTTGCCTGCTAAAAGAATATTCAACTACACGTATGCCTTTACCAGGATTTTCTCCAGATATCCATCAACCACCGACAGAAAAAAAATGGAATGCTAAACTGTAAGCACATTTCATCTAAAACTGTATCCAAGCTTTAGTCAGCAAAAACATTGACAACATTGACCAAAACATCTCTTCTTAAAGACTGTTCAAAATGTTCAGTCTTGCCATATTTAACCCTTTCTTTTGGTCACTGCAAAAGATAAATAATTAATTTCTTTCCCATTCTATTGGTAATTGTCCTTATTGTCATTGCAGGTCAGCAAACATTTCTCTAAGCTCATCCAGGTCCCCTTCTACCTCCAGCCTAAAATAGATACTAACTCTTTTTGGACAATCATCTGTGAGACAGAGTGTTCTTTTGTCCTATGTTCTCTTGACAGCCTTTTCATCCACTGAAGAGCTTCCTCAGAGCCACGTCTGCGGTGTCTTGTGGATATGATGGGGTCATGACATGGATAAAGCCAAGTAGTTATTAAATTACAGAAAAAAAAAAAAATTGTATTTTCTTATGTTCTTGCACAGTTAGTTACCATGTTTCCTTTTGAACTAGATGTGGAGAAGACAATTGCCGTGACCTACTCTACTATCACAGATTCAGTTCCCCAAAATTTCAAGAAGAGCTCTTAAATCTTAGATATCTGTCAGCTCCTTTCTGCTTTTCATGCACCTTTTAATAAAAATTTTCTTATGTTGTGTCCTTATGTTCAATGTAGTAATTTTCAAACTTCTGTAATAAAAGTTCTTAATCAAGTTGTCATGATTGATTTAATGGGAACATTTACTCATAGTACTACACATGGTTCAAAAATCAGAGACATCTTACAGACATCTGCTCCATTCAGTATCTGAGAAATATTCAATCTATGGTTCATAGAACAAGCCCTTGTACAGCACATAGCTTAAAAAGCCTCACAGCCAGCTTAAAAATTGCACAGTTTAGTACAGCTCTCTCTCATTTACACATACAATAATTTGGACTCATTTTGCTTAAGTATTTTGCTGAACTGCAATATTAAAACAACCCTATATCTTTATCAATTTCAAAACTTCAAGAATTACAGAATTCTCTAAGTTGTCTAAGCAAGGTGTGCATCTCAGCAATGCATGCTGTAAACAAACTGTATTGAACTCACTTTTCATGCTCCACACAAGTTCCTTATAAGAAATTCAAACTAATTCCAGCCTGAATCCAGAATATTTAAACGATTTTCTGCATTTGTGGGAAGAAGACTGAGACCAATGGTGCTGCTGTTTTGCCACAATGAAACTCTTCATCAGAAAGGTATATTTCATCTGAGCAGAAAACAGTATTTGCTCCTGGATACCTTGAAGAATACATATTGAATTTTCATTATTGTGCACAAATCAGGAACTCAGATATTTCACAGAATGCACTGCATTCCAGATAAATGCAAGTCTGAGTTTTGGCTGCATGAAGACATCATGACTGAACACCTCACTCCTCTACCCACCGCACCTCATGCACTGCCAGGAACAAAATGGTTCAGAAATAAATTCTGCCTGGTGGATGAGATTCTAGCATTAATTTAGCCACTAGCATTAAATTATCTGAGATTCAGAGGTATGTTCACTCTTTATTTTCAGTATATTCAGAATACCTATAGCTTCCAGCAAGATACAAAAGCTAAATGAACTAGAAAGAATGGGGAGAAATTCTTTGGCTCTGCACTGAGAAACAGTCACCATTACAAAAAAATGTAACAAAAAATATATGGTGGAAACAAAAGGGTCAGAGAAGCCAAACCACCAAGTTTATAAAATAGGAGGAAAAAAAAAAAAAGTGATTTATACATTGTCATCCTGCTAAACATGATGTGAATTTAGGAAAAGATTCCAATGAGCATCTTGACAGCCAAAACCAATTGGAAACAGCATGATATGCTAGAATGCCAGGCCAGTGATGACATTCACGCATTTATAAGCAGCCAAAATGAAGATCCATACTTTGTGTTGCAACGAATAGTATGTCCAGTATTATCAAGTCTCCCCATGAGAATGTGTTGGAATTCATGGTCTTCTATAATTTTATCTTCATGTTTAGTTCACTTTGATTTTTTTTTTTTTTTTAAGATTAACTGACACTGTGATAGCATGTCGTTGAACAATAAGGTCACAAAAAAAGATTGTCTTGGAGTACTGAGCGATAAATCATTTGAAGAAATTAGAATAAAGGCTGTTAGCAGAATTTTTTCACTATCTTGTGAGATAAAGAATGAAGCTTGGTTATAAATAATTAATGCAAACTAAAAATTAGGGCCTGTAATACAAGGAAGATGCTACCTTAAATATGACTTCGGACTTGTCAGATGTAAGATTTAAACAATTTACCAAGTATGTACTTGATTTGAGTGTATAATTACAATGATTACATATGCTGATAAGGTAATTGAGTTTGTTAATGACAATTAGCCATTTGCACATACAATTATCTAATTAATGTGCACAATTTCAAATGTAAAATGGTGTCCTTCACAGGTTTTAAAGATCATTTTCTGTATTCTGGAAACTGAGAGTAGTGATAGCAGTTTACTTTGCAACCACACACTGATCAACATTTTTGTAATCTACAGTCTTTAATCAGTTAAGCATAGTCTTCCACAACTGCATAGCACATATGCCTAGCTACAGAGAACATCAGTGTATACCATATCTTTACCTCATGAGCTAAAAACCATAAATAGGAGGGTTTTTGCAATTTTGTTGGTTAAGTACTCCTTAGTGCAAAGTTAATCACACTCAAATAATTGAACAGAGGAGATGACAGCTAACTACTCCTACCTTGCTTACACTCATGGTGATCTCTTAAAATTCTCCTGAATGTCTGTTTGATTTTGATCAGTTTAAGCTCTGGAAATTCCCTGGTGCAATGCCATTCAGGGGGTATTCTGCATTCAGTAACATTACAGTGCCTTGCAAGAGAGCAGAAAAGATGCACACCAGCCATCCCCTAAAATACTTCATCAGTCCTTTTTCGCTGTCGTTTTTGTATCTGTCTAGCTGATTATAAGATACCAGTCAAAAATCTGAAATATTCATTATTACAAACAGTTCCAGGTAACACAGAATTAGCAGACCTGTGAGTATGTCTGAAAATGACATTAGGTGACATTGCTGTATTTCAACATCCCATTTTCTATTACAAACAATATTAATCACTTAGTTAAATACAGAGATCCCAAAGCACTTTTCCAAAGTAGCAAAAACCATAAAGTAATATAATCCAGAAGCTTTCACTATGAGCATGTCAGGCCTCCCACAAAATACGTTCCAGGAGATTTTACCAAGACATTCCTATCAATTTCTAAAGTATGAGAGGAAAAAATTACTTCTTACCTATTACTCAGTAAATCAATGTCATACTTGTCACTCAGACCCTGGACTGTTCTTGGTCCAAGAATAGATTATTATGTGATAGGATAAATGAGAAAGTGAAACTACTGCACAAAAGATTTTGAGACCAAGATTTATTTGCAGGGATCTTTAGCTGTACATTAACACCAGTGCTGAAAGTTACTTTTGATAAAGAAAAAAAATATTTAAAATAAATAAATTAAAAATCACCTGCACATAAGCAAAACAAAAAGGAGGGAGCAAAAGAAAAGAAAAAGAATGGGCAGCTAGGAAGAGTAGTGATGGGATCTCCACACAATCTTCCTCCTCTGGGTGGAAAGATGATTGAACACTAGAATAAGTTGCCTAACGAGGTTGTGAAGTCTCCATGTTTGCAGATACTCAAACCCCAACAGGTCATGATCTTGAGCAGTCTGCTGTAGCTGATACTGCTTTGAGCAGGGGCTTGGACAAGACCATCTCCAGAGGCCCCATCCCATCTCAGCTACTCTGCCATTCAGCTACAAATGGTAGGGCACTGAAGGCACCGTGCAACTGATTTGGTGTGTTTCAAAGTTATCAAAAAAAAATCATTGCTATTTCACTGTGAATACAGTGAAGATTAGTCATTTAAATAGATCTCCTAAAATGAGGTACTCTTTTCTCCCAAACTCCTATTAAAGACACAGAAGCATAAAAGACCACCAGACTGCAGGGAATACTCTAATAATAGGGATTCTTATTCCAGCATCTAGGAAAATGCAACATTTTACTTCTAGTTTAGATGTCTTGCCACTGCTTCCCTGCCACTACATCCTCATATGCAGCATGTTCATATTCATCGTTGTTGAATAAGGCTCTATGGCCATTAATTAGAGAAAATACTGGGTTAGCTTACAAACAACCTCACTAATCATAAAAAGGCATCATATACAAGCACTTGTGATATAATCTATACTAGATCCTTAGCTCAGTAATGAGACAGTTCAAAATGTATTTTATTTCTATGCATGTTAAGGGCAGGAAAAATAGTCATATAGATGCAGGATCGGAACTTTGGTTTCCCGTCTTGTGTCTGCCATAACATTTCTGTGGGTTAATGTAAACAACTTTACATGAGACAGAGCAGTAGTAATCTGAGAACATTAACACTGTCCCACTTCAGAAAGGTGCTAGAAAACTTGAGTTTGTAATGTATGCAAGAGTCTCAAAGGTAATAGGAACACGTTGTATTGTTTTTAAGTCACAGTAGAAAAAGATGTAAGGAAATTTTATTATTATGGTTGTTATTTTATACTACTTGCAAATCTAGGTTGAATTTTGCCAATAGTTGTCTTTCCCTCTGCCCTCAGAAAAGAAGCCAGGGAGGACTCAGTTCAGAAAACTGATGGATATTCTACCATTATGCTCTACACCGAGGATGACAGCATGCCCTCAGGTTTTGATATTGTACTGATTTATCCTGCTGCTGGAGTCAATTCACACTCACTGCTCACCCCTCTGGAGTGTGTGCTGTTATCACCCTGCAATAAAGCACTGGGCATCAAGGTCTTATTCTAACCTGATGGGAATGTTTCATTTTAAATATGTAGTTGAACTTCCACTGGATAAATCAGAAAGTGATTAAGAAAGGACAAAAGAAGGATTTTATACAAACAGCTCTGCCTCTATGGGTTAAAAGTGACCTAAGTGTATTGCATCAGCCCAGTAAATAGACAGGTGTCTGAAGCTTTTCTTCAAATCACTTACATAAATCATGCAGCAAATGGATGTGAACACAGATATCACATTTTGCAGGTGAACATCCTACTCACTACCAGATATTCTACATCCTATTCACTATGAGGGTGATGGAACACTGAAACAGGTTGCCCAGAGAGGCGGCAGAAGGCCCATCCCTGGAAACATTCAAAATCAAGTTGGATGGGGTTCTGAGGAACCTGACCTAGTTAAAGATGTCCCTGCTTACTACAAGGAGGTTGAACTAGACAACCTTTAAAGATCCCTCCCAACCCAAACCATTCTATGATTCTTCAGGGCTTTAACTCCAAAGCATTCCTTTGAAACTGTTCCACCTTCCATAGGTACCTGTGAGATGAATGAATATCTTCCCCAGTTTTCATGAGGTGCTGTTTGTCTTGCCAACATCTTATACATTCTGAATTCATATCATACAGATGATGAGGCTTACTGGCTGAATTAAGCCTTTGAGTTCCTTTCAGTACTTGCTCTCTGGAAATGTATTCTTAACGGCTAATTCTCCTGAAATTATAGCTCTGTAACAATCTCATTTCACTAACAAAACAACTTCAGGATTTTGTTTTTGTTTCTGTTAAAAGAAAAACAATAATAATAATCTGGTTTCATTACTAATCTGAAGTTATGGAACACATACTACATATAACAGGCTAAACTGAGATCCCTTTATTTCTAATAGCTTCTATTTTCCTTGGAAAATGCCTCAAACTAACAAATTCAATGCTGTGGGTATAAAAAACTTTTCAATACAGACAAGGAATCAGTTGGTTTTTGTCAATGGCTACCTGCAGCATTCCTATTATCCTAAATAGCAAATACCCCAAACATTAGAAGATGTCACAGCAGCCCCAGGTGCAACTTTCATTGTGAAATTATTTTGTTCAAACTGACAAACTGCTTTAGAAAAGGATAGTAATTATCTCTGGAAACATTGCAATATGGGAGAAGCTGGATTTAATTTAATCAGTAGCATCATAACTTAAATTATGATGCATGCTTTAATTATTCAAAGCACAAATGTTCTAAGAAAATTTTCATTAAGGATCATTGGCAAAATGTAGTCATATAAGAGTTTTCTTGCCACAGTTACTCTGAATACTAGGTAGGGCTTTTTTGCTAATGATTAAGTCCAGCCATGTTAGAATTGTATATGACTGATAGAATAATCATATATTTTACTTATAGTTAATTATGCATTAAATTTACAAACCCATACAACCATATCATTGCAGTTTTTGCAACTACTTGGCCCAGTTCCTGATATTTACTCTATTTATTCCTCCCTGTCTCAATCACAGAATTTCATATTAATATAGGACTCTTATTTGTGACACTGCTTAAATCAAGTAATCACTTATCCCTACCATGTAAAAAAAGTCACGTTGCATAAATCATTTAAGTAAAGCAATAAGAACAAAACTACCCCTGGAAGTAAATTGCTAAAAGCACGATTTTTGAAGTCATTCCTAAAACCAGGCAATATAAGTAGGCTAAAAACAGCACTAGATTAGTGATCATTATGGTGCTTCACATTTACATAACACTTCTAAATATTTCATAATA
>JAVSBS010008558.1:33767-43996 GCA_033124195.1 Coracias cyanogaster
CCTCAAATGCTTCCAAGAAACAAAGGAATAAATTATATTCACATTGGAACTGCATGTTCCAAGACAGAGAAATCACTGACTGAAGCTGAAGTTTAAAACGGTGTGGGGGAATCCCAGAAGTCATGCTCTTGAGTCTTAATCAAACTAGTAGCACTGTAAGAACAATACTAAAAAGACACAAAGTAACAGCCAGAGTTTCTGGTTGCTTTTGTGTACCATCTATTATTAGAATATTGAATAAATTATCTATTAGAACTGTCTTTAATTTTAGGTCATCCTACTCCTAGTAAATAAACTCTCCCCCTACCCCAATTGTCAAATATTACAAAAAATAACCAGGTCTAAAGAAGATTCCTTGCTTCAAATCAAGTCTGTTGTGAATCTTAGAGAATCATTTTGCTGCTTTGGGGTTTCTTTGTTGTTGTTTTTTAGTGAGTAACTAGAGTGGTTTTCATATGATAAAATGTATTGCCATTATTGTTAACAAGGACTCTAATCTATGCTGTGTTACATGCAAATAATCTGGAGTTCTGATAAAATATGTCAACTCAGAACATGATCTACGCTGTTGATCTTTGTGTACATCTGCAGTTTAAAATACATATACATCTCTTTCTCACAGTAGTAGACCATAGTACACTTTAGGAGGAATTGAGTTCTCCTCACATGCTGTTCCTCTTTTGTGCAGGGAAGCTATCTTAGTTAAAACTAAATTTTGCTCCATCCCCACCCTTCTCAGCTCAAAAAGGATGGCAAAATTTTGTATGGAGTATTTTAGCACCAGTAGCTTTTGAACATGTGAGTGATCCTATACAAATTTATCGTTAAAACCAGCAGGAGTCTCAGCTGTCCAGAAACATCTTGGTTTTAACAAGATCTAATGGAGCTTTAACAATAAAAGGTATCCTGAAGTGTTTAGCATAGGGATCAATGTATGCAGAGTGTCTTTGCTGCTATTTGATCTCCTCTCTACAATCATTGAACACGACATTTCTTCCTCAGGGCAATTAGTAAGACAATATTTAAAAGTCATTTCAAGATGCTGTCCCTGTGACTTGTTTCCCTTTGGATTTCAGAAACAAAAACAGAGACTATTTACATTCTGTATAGGCTGATTATGTCCAGGGAAAATCATATCTATTCTAAGAAGCAGTCATGATAAATACACTTAATCTGAATCATAGGCAAATTAAGCCTGTGATTAAGCCCCACTGCTGGAATGAGTCTGTCTTTTATGTTTTATGAGATGTAAGGACTAAACTTCTGGCTACTGGCTTTATAGAAAAGGATTCCACAACTCCAGGTGTAGACTGTAATAGTGGGGAGCTTGGAAGGGTTAGCTCAAATGTCCTGGGTTACTATCATATTCAGTACTATCATCCATCTTTGAAGCCTCCTGGGGTTCACATGTGCAAAGCATTTTGGTTCACAGTGTTGCCACAAAAATGTTCTCTATTCACAATCCAGTAATTTAAATGATTCCTGTTTCTACAAAATATGCTAGCCTCCTTGGATGAAAGACATTTCATAAGTATCCTCTTCAACTCTATTTCTGAGTACTGGATAAAGAGGGGACATTTTGACATTTCTCCTAGTACTTTTGTGCAATCAAACCCTCCTGCACTGTGCATTCCATCACCACCTTCTAATGACTGGAGATGTATAATCAGACCTCATAAATGAGGCATGCCATTGCATCATCTATAATGAAATGTATTCTTTCTTAACAGCAAAGTAGGGTGCATCTGGCTTCTGTATTTTAGCAATAGCATCAATTCAGCCAGTGTACATTCTGTCCTTGCTGATGTACACTCCCGTTAACCAGCATTTCTTTTAATTAATGACTAAAATGAACTCAATGCATCTACAAATCATCTAAATGGGCGGCTGCAGAAAGGTATGTTATGTTGGCTAGAGGAACTGTCACCTACAATGGGAGGCTGCTGTATAACGTTTATTTAGTGAGTGCATGATCACATCAGTGAGGATATTACAATGTTGGAAGCAATTACTAATTATGACACACAAGATTTAAAAGTAAAAGCAACTTGAACTGCACAACGAAGGATAAAACAAGCTCATAAACAAATAGCTTTCCTAAAAATATTCTAATGTGAATTATGGTGTGGCTTTCATTGCCCCTGCTCTAAATACATCATTTTTGTGTTCATGAAGGACATTAAAAGTCACAAAATAATGAGTGGGTGTTAAAAATAGAGCAGAGAGACCAGGATACAAAGAATGCATTTAAATTCCTGAAGATAATTAGCCAAATGTTTTGTTTTAAAGCTGTCATCCAGAAATGTGAATCGTGAAAAAAAAAGTTTCTTTTTTTTTTTTAACCTCTATCTCCAAATATGCAGTAGAAGTTATGTGTTATCAGGTTCTCAAATGGTATATATCAAATGGATTATTATTCTAGAAAAACATTTATCACTTTGGGCTCATGTCACACCAGTAGTGCATAATTTAATTTGCTGTGGTTATTGCAGTCTAACAATTTGTGACACACTAGATCTGTAAACACTTTGGGGATAGGTTTATAAAGACATCTACAGTCACCTCTGATGATCCCATCCTTAAGTCCGAACTCACCTCAAAATGTTGTTAACATGAGCACCTACTTGTTACAGGTTTCCATTACCTCCAAGGTAATGGAAAGGAAACACCTCAGGTCTGTGCTACTTGTAGTGCAAGTGAACACCAATGAGATGCAACGCAAATGAAATTAGAACACAGTGCCTTGCCAGGATGTATAACTGCAAAGCCCACCACAGTAAAGCCCTGCCACATTCATGGTAAACTTGGACAGAATCTGTGGGCCAGATGAACTCCAGAACCAAGTCGGTATCTCTAGTCAAATCAAAGCACTACACATCTTCATGAAGTGTTATGTAGAGCTTTCTTACAGAAAGGTGAGATAAGACTCAAAGGATGCAGATTTACACCATATTCTCTCTTACATTTTCTGTTCCTCACCTTAGAAGCATGTTGCTCAAATGCATATACTTTTGATAGACAAGTACTACAATATATCAGAAGACTGAGGTAACAAGCACCTGTAATTTTACTATCTTCTCTCTTAAAAATCTTGTGATCTTCACTCCTGACTCCTTGTGTCTGAAGTACTAAGTATTTATATATTATATTTATTATTGTCTTCTTTGTGGTTTTCTTCTTCCCTACCTTCTCAGCTCAGAACACTCCTGGATGGTTCTTTAACATTGCATCTATTGTATACATCCCCTCCCACAATTTCTCCTCCTTGTGTCTATTAAATGAGTTTTCTGTGCTTTTATGACAAAGTTATTGAGATTTATAACCCAAAGTACAGTGAAGTAATACAGAAGTTAAAAGACTCTGAAATGATAGATAACTGACCCTGTAGTTAACAACTTTAGTGCCTGTAATGACCTGCCAGTCATATACACGCTGTGCAGGCAATTTGCGTGAAGAATATAGAATCACAGAATCACAGAATGGGAGGGATTGGAAGGGACCTCTGGAGATCACCTACTTCAACCACCCTGCTAAAGCACGTTCACCTAGAGCAGGTTGCGTAAAACCATGTCCAGTCAAGTTTTGAGTGTCTCCAGAGGAGACTCCACAACCACTCTGGCCAGCCTGTTCCAGTGCTCCATTATCCTCAAAGAAAACAAGTTTTTCCTCATGTTCAGATGGAACCTCCTGTGTTCTAGTGTGCGTCTGTTGCTCCTTGTCCTGTCACTGGGCACCACTAAAGATACTGATACAAATTGATAAGATCCCCTCTCAGTCTTCTCCAGGCTAAATAGACCCAGGTCCAGATCTAAAATCTTTTCAGATAAGCCTAAAAGAATCATAAACTTATTTCATACATAGATAAGGTAAGTTTAAACTCATCTTCTAGAAGAAAAACAAGTCAAAACACACCCAGCAAAATTCAAAAGGTTGAGCTCTTTACCCCTGATGCATACTAAAACCTTTGGCTTTATGTAGAAATGGTCTGGAAATCTACAGACAGTCAACTCTTGCATCTCAGCATGCAGGATGCTAGCATCAGACTAGGTGGTAGTAACTTCATAATCTGCCTGAACTTAATCATCAGACCCTGTCTGGCCGTGCCCTAAGCATATGCAGGAGACCAAAGTATTTAATGTCTGTAATTTGCAAGCAAAGCAGAGGCTATAAAGTCTGTGCAAGGTCATAACAGACCTAAGGTCCTTGGAATGTTAACAGATTTTCATTTAAAATAAATAAATAATGTTGTTTATTTTCCCTGTGAATTTTATTTTTAGTACGACAACATCTGTTTGGTTTCAAGCTATTTGGACTTAATATCCAAGTCCTGAGTACTCTATACTCTTTTAAGATAAAACACAAGGTGAAAGTTAAAATGAGGAGTTCTATAAAGCACCTTTCTCAAGGAAGGTGTTACTCTGCCAGAATCTTATTACTATATTACATTTTCCAAGAATTTTTAATTTTAAAAATTGTAAACATTTAAAACTGAAATTATCTAAATTTTTTAATTTACCCCTACATGGCTTTGTTTTCAGCTTATGAAACTACCTGAAGTCCTTTTATCTGAAAACACTGGAGCATTTAAAAAAGGCTTAATTTTGCAATGAATGAAATGTAAGTGAGGTTTCAACATCTTATCAATTTTTTCTTATGTTTCAACCCACTTCTACAAATATCTTTTAAATATATATGATTTAATGTGCAGCAGCCATTTTACCTCCCATATAGGTTTACATCTAAATGAGGGTAAAAAAAAAACTTCTTATGTAGAATAAATTTACTAACCTTTCTATTCCCTAAAGGAAATACAAACATTGCATTATGATATATGGCAATATCGCCAAATAATCTGGCACCAATTTTAAATTGTCAGAAATAAAGTTTTCAAGCCTTGTGGAAAACCCTCAGCAAGCGCACAACATTTTGGTGAGTTATCATGGGACTAACATTTTGAAAGTTCTATTTTATCAGAGATTACTTATCCATATTCTGATAAGGGGTAGGATCCATACAAACCCAGGGATATCACCTCAGCCTTGAGGTTGATGGAACATTTTTACTGGGCTTGAACTTGCCTCTGTCATCTCTTTATCCAAATGACCTGAAAACATCTGACTTAAAATCTGTGCTCGCCCCCTTCTACTTCACTACTATCTCACAAAAAGAAATAAACAGAGGTAAGATGCCCATTTTGCATTTTTCTGCTTCATCTTTAGGATAACTGGAACTGACAAATGCTGCATATTTTTTTCATTATTGGAAAAAATCAAATGTAGGAGTCTTTAGTTTTCAAGAATGTTGACAGTTAAGTTCTAGTACTGCCCAAATCAAGTATCCTTTAGTTTCATTCCCTGATAGGAATTACTGCAGAAGTAACAACTATGAGGGCAAATGTTAGAATGACAGAGAAAAATTAAATTATGGACTATGTAAGGAATAAAACAATACAGATTATTTTTCACTCAGAATTAAAACAGCTTCTAGAAGTAAATAAATACAGAAATACATATTTTTCTGAGAGCAGTAATAGCAGAAAGGCATGCTTTACTGCCCTGTGGGTCATACACTGAGAACATTCTTGTTACTATTTTATCAGGAACCTTTGACCACATTTCTAAGTACACTTAAGTAAGGTGATTTCTCATTTGCACTCCCATAACAGTCCATGGTATATGCATTTGCTCCAGACTGTTAAAATTGTCTTCAATTGTGGAACTTCATTCACTTTAATACCCAGAAATAAACATATCAAGAATAAATAAAATATTTTAATATAATCTGGATTAATGTCAATAAAATAGTGTTATTACATCAATGTATGCAACCATGTTTCTCATCCTTTTGTGCTTCTAGTCATGCTTCTTTTCTTTAATAATTTAAATGAGTAGAGGTACAAATCTAACGTGGTAAACCACATCTATGGGCTGTGATTTGACAGCTAGAGGACTAGAGTTCAAGTCCTAATTAATATTTTCTGTTTCCCCAAGTGCTCTTTTTAGGTAATTTCATATTCTTATTGCAGATTCTAGTACTATAGGCTATTTAAAAAGACAGTTTCTGCATGGTGACAGTTAGGCCATCTAGCCAAAGGAAAAA
This sequence comes from Coracias cyanogaster, assembly GCA_033124195.1. Taxonomy (NCBI): domain Eukaryota; kingdom Metazoa; phylum Chordata; class Aves; order Coraciiformes; family Coraciidae; genus Coracias; species Coracias cyanogaster. Next base: position 39,867 of record JAVSBS010008558.1, read on the forward strand.
AGAGGCATGGAGATCTAATGAAGTGTCTTGTTCTCTAATGAAGTGCCCCTTAGTCCACATAAAATGGCATAGCATGGCTATAACTGAAGATTTGGAAATATCTCAGGTCTAGCATTTTTTTTTTCTTCTTATTACAATTTAAGTGAAGTTGAAATATAATACATATTATCTTTGCAGTGTTAGGAAGGGCACAGACAGTAGAGACTCTGAGGGTCCAATAAAGAGTCAGAAGTTACACCTCCAAGTGCTCACGGCAGACCTAAAATTTAATACTGGTTCCATTGTACTTCCATTGTATTTCTAAACAGAACAATCACAATCACTGTCAATGAAGTTCTTGGGAGAGCAAGGAAAAAGGTATTATAAGGATTAAAGGAGTCTAGAAAATAAACACTAAAGAAATTCACACCTTCTGTGGACCTTTACTGAATCCTTTGTGGATGTCAGGCTAAAAATATAGTCTTCCAGATCAGTATTTTTGTTTATGTTGTGTGTCAACTTTATTATCTTTTCTTAATTTTCTTCCATTTGTCTACAACAGTGCTAATTCACTGATTTAAATGTGATGCAATTCCAGACCTCCCCCAAACTTAAATATAATATTTCACCACAGCATATTTTCTTAATGCACTTACACACAGTCAATTGCTTCCACTTAAAATGCAACATTAACACATTAAACTTAGCAAGGATCATATGCTCTTCCTGCTCTTTGGATAAAATGTGCAAACACTAACTTTGGTATGTTTTACACCATACAGTGTCTCTATCACATTATAATTTACTGAGCATAGAGCACGGAATAAAGCATGAAAAATCTCAGTATTTTTTTTTCTGATAGCTTTAGCTCTTTAGTGAATTGTGTGCAGACTGCATCTTATCATGTAGATATGGAATGCCAGCATTACTTGAAGTAAATCCATAAAAACACACTTGGATTTCTAAGACGGTGACTCAGAGAATTGACAAATATGGATACTTTAAACTCTAGGTCAACTGGCTCAAATCACACCTAGGCTGGCGGTGAGTGAAAGTCATCACTACCTAAAGGCTGTTTAACAGCCCGTATGTGAACAGTGATGTTGGTCTTTGTCTAGTCATGGGTGGATATGGGGCTCTTTGCATTCCAGTCATCATTTCTGTCATATAAAGGGGAAAATAAAAACCTCTGCTGTGAAAGCTAAAGTATAAACATGTGGCGAGTGAGGTAGTGTCTACTCCTCAGATTATTTCTGTTGACTGCCACAAAGTTATGCCACTGATGAGTGAGTTTTCTCTTACTTCAGAAGAAAATGGAGATTAGGAAAACCCATATCTATATTTCCAGTATTTCCCCCTCCTATTAAATATCTTAAAGCATATGCCTTTTCAAAATTAATTAAACCAGTATTACAAAACGGTGTCTATACATTGATTATAAAAATGCCAATTACCAACACCATTTTTTTTAAAAAGTAAAATGTAGCAATATGGGAACCTACCTGCTATCATACCATGCTTGGATTTCAGTAATCAAATATACAGTTGAATGTCATTAGACTTAAGGACTTGCATGGCCACAACATGTATGCAATGATTTGGCAATTCATTAGCACATACTAATGCAGATGTAATTAATTCAACAAGCATAATCATTTTGTACAGGTGCAGGCTTTGAAAATTTGACCTGCAGTCAGTGACACATCAGACTTCACGAGCTGTATATCTAGCGGAAAGGAGACCACTCTTGCAAATAGCCCAAGGGCATTTGTCACACCATGAGATTTAAAATCTTGCCACAAAATAATAAAATTCATCTACAAAATAGCCTAAATTTCTGTGACAGCAACACTCATTGATATTCCTGTTTTTTCTTTTAAGTAAATATCAAATGTAAATAAATTGCATATTAGCTAGATTTAAAGGTGGCCATTAAAATAGTAAGGCAAAGCAAGGCAGAAATTTGACCCATTGATCCAAAACAAGTTCCACTTGTCATAGAGTGCCACTCATAAATCTGAACTGTGTGTCCAGATCAGTTTACTTACAGTGTGAATGCAATTAAAATTAGAGTGGTGTCTTGACAAAATAATAATCTAGAAAGAATTGTGACAGAAACGCCAGGAAAGTAAACCAGGAAACATTGGGAAAAACAGAGACAATCAGAGAAAATATTGGGAACCTGTTCCAAAAGGAAAGGCAATTTTGCAAACATTCCAGGTATGAAATACTCAGTAAGGACTAGAAACACATAAATTTAAAACAGCCATGTGTCATTTGACTTCTGTTGCACTGAAATTTGACCCACTGTCCCAAAACATCTCACATTGCAAGCTACTCCAGTCATAAATCTGAGCTTTGTGCCCAAATAGGCTGAACTCAATTGTGAACACAAATGTAAACATTTGTATGTCTCTTCCCAGAACTCTATAATGAGCATGGTATGCTCAGGCAGACTTTGTGTACAAGTATTTCAGGATGCTTCACCTTTCTGAAATAGGCAATGAGTTATTTTCTATTCTTTTCAAAGGGGACTACTTTGTGGTTCCTCATCAATGCTTCATAACAAGAATGAATAAAATAGAATCCAAAGCTAAAATTTAGATAATTTGGATTATAAACAACTATTAGCAATTTTTAAGGATAATGGAAAATACAAAATACCCTCCTTCTTTATGCTCCTAAAAAGTTTTTTAGACTTTTGAAAACTTTAGAGGAAGTTATTATTTGTAGATACAAACTTCTATTTGCAAAATGAACTTGAAAATTAAAGAATCAATCACCTTCTTACAATCCAATAATAAGGTTTTTCTTTTTTGCCTTTTCTTTTTAAATGTTTTTAACACATGGGAGATTTAATTCAGCATATTTCATTGCATAAAAGATGAGAAAGAAATTCTGAAAACAAATAGATGAGCTTTTTAAATAGCAGTTTGGCTAATTTGTACCTGGGGATACTCTTTTTTGTTGTTGTTAAATAACTAAAAAAGATATTTCTGTCTCATTCCTGTCACTCATTGAAGCATTTTGTAATCTAAGTGGCTATTAATGTCTCTCATTAATCTTGCCATGAATTAGGAAGCCAGGATCTTTGAGGCTGAAGTCAATTATGTATAAAAACAGTCTATTATTTACAGCACCATTATGTCCCCAGTTCATCTATTACACAAATCTATTCCTATCATCTGGAAATTACCCATCTTTATTAACTAACATTTTGTCATGGTTTAGACCCAGCTGGGAGCCGAACACCACGTGGCCAGTCGTTTGCCTCCCCCTCATCTCTGCCCCTAGTAGGATGGAAAGGAAAATACAGAGAAAAAAGGCAAAACCCCGTGGGTTACGATAAGGAGACTTTAACAATGCAGGAGGAGAAGAAACAACAGAAATAATAGTAATGAAACAATATATAAAGCAAGTGATACAAAACATACCAAACCACCTAGGCCTGCACCAATGCCAGAGACACTCTCAGCCTGCCTGGCTTACCCTCCACCCTTATATAGAGGACATGACTGTCACTAGGATATTGAATATCCCATTGGGTGGTTTGATTGTCTATTCTGCCTGGAGCCCTCTCCCAGCTTCTGATAAAAATTAACCCTATCCTAGCCAGGACAGATTTCTGGATAAATTAAAAAAATATGACTGTGGTAAATCACTTTCCACTTAGCAGAACTAGATAAGAGTCTAGTTTATTTTATTTCCCATGCTTTTGAGCCTGAGAGGACATGATTTTCAACAGTAGTAAAGGCAAAATTTTTGCATATGTATGCAAAAGTAGATTCAAACAAATGCTTTCATATTGCAAAAAAAAGAGGTTGTGTACTCTGAGGTTAAGCCTATTTTATAATGTTATTATGACTCTTAATAGCAAACTTTTAAAGCAGAATAACCAGCCTAAAATTATTTTGGATAGTTTGGATACTTATTCTGTTTGAGTTTTGCCCCTGCTTCAGCTGTGAAATAAGATAACACTGACAAAAACCATATCCTGAAAGTCACAAAAGCTGCTTGGCTTTAACTAGCATCAGAAAAAAACATAGTTTTGGTAAATGATTGTGCTGGTTTTGGCTGGAATAGTTATTTCTTCATAGTAGCTGGTATGCGGTTATGTTTTGGATTTGTGCTGAAAATAGTGTTAATAACAC
>JAVSBS010008559.1:0-14406 GCA_033124195.1 Coracias cyanogaster
AGGTGTTCAAGGCCAGGCTGGATGGGGCCTTGAGCAACCTGGTCTAGTGGGAGGTGTCCCTGTCATGGCAGGGGGGTGGGAACTAGATGATCTTTGAGGTCCCTTCCAAGCCAAACCATTCTATGATTCTATGAAACATAAAGTCAGACTTGCCACAGCACAGGCGACCAAGTCTATTGCTTTGTAATGAATGACCTGTTCTCCAATCTGCATTCCGAGCAGCTCTACTCTGCCTTTCAGGTTAGCACAGACAGGTAAAATCACCTCGGTACATCTTGGAAATGAGGCAACTGATGTATGAAAGTAACACTGAAAATCGGAGAGACCAGATTTTAAAGAGACTCAACTAAGAAAACTCTGCAGTGAACAAGTTTTTCTACTCATTACTAATTTCTGAGTTAAAAACCCAAACCCAACAAACTTACAGGTGAAAATAAATGCAGGTGGAGGTGTAAGCAAAAACGTTGATACAAACCTCTACAAACATGGAGTTACATGAAATACGCTAAATTTTGCAAACATTTTTTTCTCACTGCTGAAATGCCAGCACTAACAAACGCCTTCACATGCTTTTTAAAATCAGATATACTTTTAGTAACTACAGAAACCTGCACACACATCTAAAGGAACGATGCACCCAGATGTTAGGAATGACTTTCCCATCACTTTGCCGTTAAGCTCACATTCCTCTTGACAGATTGGTTGCCAAGAGTCCACCACCACCTTTCCTTACTCACCCTGACCTATCTACTCTTCAGGTGAAAAATAAAAAGAAAAATAATAATAAAAGAGTAGTGGACTGACACTTAAAAAATGCCTCCTACTCCAGGCAATTCGTGTTTTCATTTTCATAATTCAACAACAAAGAAGCAGATAAATCTCTCAATTATGGCAACACTAACAATTAAACCTACCTTCTTCAAAGTTTTATTTTTTTTGCAAGATGTTCCAGATTCCTCTGTAAAGAAGATGTGTGTGTTTTTGCTCTTCCTTGGTTTCCGCATATCCAAGAATTTGGACTTGAGTTTTGCTTTTTTCTCCAAGTACTGCACGCTTCGGTGGGTGAAATCTGGAATTCCACCATATCTGAAATTAAAAAAAAAAATAAAAAAAAGGAAAAAATATAATGATTTAGTTAGTTAATTTTTTATCTGGGAGTTTTAACAGGAACGTTGATGCCTACAGAAAATGACTTAGACTAAATTATTTCTTTATGAGACATTTGCTGCACTTTTCAAATATTCATCACAGGATGTAGCTGCAAAACAATGTACCCTCGTGAAAACTTTTAAATATTTTTATTTGGAAGTGTTTATCTGAGTTGGTTTTAGATTTTTTTTTTTTTACTTTTTTTTCTAATAGTTGTATAACTTTAGGTGGAAACAATTTCCCAGAGCAGCCTCAAGAAGAGGAAAAGAGAAACATCTTTTGGCGACTGTAATGAACCTCCAAAACAGCTACTTCTGTCTCCTGGCAAATGCTATTTAAAAAAAGGAAATATGGGCCAATTCATTTAAATAATTTTTATAAAGTAGAACAGAGATTGTCAACAACAAAATACACTCCTCTTTGAAACCTACATATATATATACATATGTTCAGTACATATATATATATATATATATAAAAACATGTACTGAACAATTTGTATCTTGCAGAAGCACTAGACCTCAGCCACAGTCCACCCATGCCCTGTGATGTCGCTTCTCCAGCACTGACCACAACTTTAGGTCATACCAACAACTGGTCAACACCCTGGCAGTGTTTTATTAGTACAGCAACATTTTCCTGGTAAAAAGCAACCTCATTGCAAAAGGAAACAACTATAAATAATGACCTAAGCTCACAGGACTCCAAACAGAGGGGACCACTCCTTGTCAGAGCTTTTAAGCTTCAATTTAATGTCGTGGACCATCCATTTAACATTTACACAACTACACGCAGCTTACGAGTTACACTTCTGGTTTCAAAGCACTTTTCTTGTTCTTGAATTACTCTCCGTGACATCGCATCTCTCTAGCCAAGAAAAGACTAACTTTGGGAATCACCTCCAGAAGTTTAACAAAATGAGAATGGAGATAAATGGTCTGAATAATAACAGGAGAGCTGACTTGCAATGAAGAAACCCCAAGTTCCTCGTGTAAGTAATTACTTTTGTCCTGTGCCACACTTGAATCCCAGAACAGAGCAGGTCTCCTCAGGATCTTCCACTGGGTTCTCATCCACATCCAGTTCATGGCTAGGAAAAAATACAGGTGACAGTTACTCGCTATAAAAAACACCCATTTTATAGATACACCATGAAACTCCCGTACTGAAAACATTTAAATGTGGGCTTCAGTAAGTTCTTTCACACATTGCTGAAACCAAGCAAGGCAGAATGACCTCTTAAAATATTCAACATCAAGCTGTACAAGGAAATGATTAAGACAGTGTTTGTTCACCCTATTCCCAAATTACCTTCACCGTCTATTAGGTTATCTATATTTTTGTCTGTTATTAATGCTATGGCAACAGCAAAATATTAGAACAAAACCAAAGCTACATGATTAGCAGATAATATTCCATCCATCCCTTCACCCTTGAGTTTCTAAATTAGAGAGGAAGAGCCATCTCATCATCTTTGAGGCTATAAATGTTTCAAGAAGAAAGAAAAAGATGGTGACAAGGCAGAGATTAGCTATTTTATGACTGCCATAGCACCAAGCACTTAACTGGCAGCAAACAATTCAGTTAGACAATACAAATTACTTACTATCGCTCCTCTACTGTCTACACTAATTAGAACCTAGATAAGGAAGTTGTCCTGTCCAATTTAACAACCGTGTACACTTCAGTGGCACAAGAGTAGCACTGTCACCTTGCACAGCCATTGAGGCCATATATTGTTTTCATAAAGCAACAGAAGGGAAGAAATCTCCACTGCTTGCTGCCAGGTAAAGTGATAAGCAGTGATGGAAGACTCTGTGGTTTTGTACTGAAGTTCTAACTCACAATCTCAATCAAACCAATAGCTACTATAAATCAGGAGGCTTCTGGATCTGGGCTTCTTGAAAAACAAGCTCATCTGAATTCCATGACTTGCCTTCTCTTGACTTTGACATGTCTATATTCAGGAGGTTCTTCGTCCTCATCTTCATCTCGGTCACGAAGCAGCAACTGTTCTTTGTCATTTGAATTCGAGCTACATGACCCTTGTGAACCTAAAACAGATAGATGAGATCATATTTTCCTTCTGCATAAATGAATTATTTATCTTCCTGTCCCCAAAGCACGTCTGCAGCTACAGTTTGGTTGTTGTACATACATTTCATCTGACAAAAAAGGCACAAGTGCCAAGCACACATCTGCCTGTCATTGTTTGAGGGACAAGATACCAATACAAGCTTCCTGTATTAATTACACTATAGACTTAATAATCTTAAGAGGACTAACTCCAAATTATCTCAGGTCTCCACGAAAAATGAAATGCCCACAGGTTACAAATTCAAAACAGTTTCCTCCTTGTGTATAAATTTTCTTTCCCCTTCATTAGCTGTGCAAAGATATTGACGTACATTTAATAAGAGAGGATTCCAACACTCATTTCTTGTTGGAAAGAAGATTTTCCCTTCACCTCTCCCATTCCAACTCTAGTAGGATCAAGATGGGATCACACCTGCTTCTTCCTTCCTTATAAAGTCACTAGCAGCAGACTCAGAGGTTTCCCACCAAACTGAAGCTCTGAGCTGCTGACACTTAACTCACGTGCTTCACCCCTCCTCTTCAGCAGGAGAGCCCACAGAACAGTCAGAGAAGACGTTTCACTGTTGCTTGCAGCAAACACTGACAGGAAGAACTGGCAGACGGACTACATGGCTCTCTTCTTTCCCTGGCAGATGGACTACATGGCTCTCTTCTATCCCTGCACACTAAACCAGCTGGCAAAAACATCTTCAGCCCTGTCTTGTACCTCCCTCACAGACACTCTTCCAGCAGCGTAAGGCACAGCCACCCGCTTTCACCGTACTACTACATGACCTGGACCTTCTGCTTGTTAGCACTAGCTGAGAATTTGGGGTTGTAAAGAGGACTGCAGCTCACTGCCTCATCAATAACTTAATGCTGGAAAGGACCTCTGGAAGACATCTGGTCCACAGTAATAAAGTACAACAAAATAAGAGTTTCTTTTCAAGCACAGCATTTTCAGACAGAAGGCAAAAAAACCCACAAAACCTTCAACTCCAGAACTATTTTTTTTTCCTCAAGAAGCTGTTCTTAAAATTTGTCAGATTGAGGACATCAACCTGAGCTTTCATTCATTTTTGACCATGAGTGAGAAAAGACATCATCTGAGTGTCACAGCTGCAGTATCAATAAATACACGCTAACAGTGCTCCCTCACCACTCTGTGTAGTATATTTGAAGATTTATGAAGTTCTGTTAAAATCACTTCTGCCTGAAGAAGACATTCAATATATGGGTTAGAGAGGAGAGTGTCCAGAGAAGCAGAAGGAAGAAAAAGGAATCAAGCCTGCAATCATTCCACAAAATACTTGACCGACTTTTTAAAAATGGTGTAATACAGACATGTCCTTGTTTCATTATATATAACAACCTAGAGAAATTAGAATCAGCTTTAGCTGATTTTGTATTACCTGGCTGGTTAACACTTTTATTTTCACAAGACGCACTCCTTTTCCTGGTTCCTCCATCACAAGGCTCCTGCTGGCTTCCACTGTCAGATGAACCACGCTCTTGAGGACCTTGGTGGGCTACTGTTAGAGCTGCGCTGCTCTGCTCCACTTCCTCCAAATTCAGATTTAAACTAGAAATCCCAGAGATTATTTCACTGTGGGGCTCAGCACTTGAAGGGAGGGTTTCCTCACTTCTGGTGTTAGAAGGAGACAGCTCCAAGCTCAGCACTTCACTGTGTTCAGCCCCTGGGCGAACCAAGTCCAGTTTTCCCAAAAGACCCGTCTCCTCAGTAACCCCATTAGCTTCCATGTTGTCACCATGTGAGCTCTCAATAGTCCATCCTTGACTTGTCCAGTACTGAAACTGTTCCCAGTAATACCAGTACAGTTCGCTATAATGCTGCTCCCACTCTTCCCTGGTGTCCGGATTATTCCAAGGATCACAGGCTATAGTAGCCTCAGATGAGGAGACCTCTTGATGCTTCTCCAGCCAACTTTGCCAAAGAAGACCCTCTCCGTACTCGCTCCAGTACTTCTCCCATTTTTCTTTAAGTTCACTGGGTAAAGCCTCATTTGCAAGACTTTCTGAACATTCACAGTTCCCTTCACTTATAACCTGAGGTTTGCAGCTCTTCTCACACTGCTCACCAGAAATGGACTGGGTATGACCACCAGAAGCTGGATCTTGGCATTCCTGCCCCATTTTATCCTCATGTTTTTGCTGTAGCTCTTTTTTCTTCTTCTTTTTCTTTTTCATAACCTTCATGTTACTTCTTTTTCTGTAATTTTCTGTTGCCTAAAATACAATGGAAAAACATACTTAGAAGTTCACAATGTATATGCAGTCTTTTCTTGTCCTCTCTCCAAGCACATTCCTGTTTCCACTGTAACTCCTCCTCTCACTGCAGCCCTGCTGTCAGCTTTCTCCCCACAACAGGCTGTAGGGCATCACTGCATAACCTCAGCTGTGATTTCCAAGGAAGTTGTGAGAAAGAGCTGTGAGAAATTCTATTTAAAGACACACACACAAAAAAGCAGAATTACAGGCAGAAGCGGCGCTAAAGAGTTAACGCAGATGGTGTGACCATAAGCGCTCAGACTGGAGCGTACCAGTTGTCCTGATGCAGAGCATCAGTGTCACCACGGCTGGTTTAAAGCAGCTCGTTCCAGCAGCAAGAGGAACATAGATATGGAAGCATAAAGCACAGCCTGACCACACTGGCAGGTGGATTTTACAAACTGCACCAACTACGGTGCAGTACATTGTTACAAGTATGAGAGGCAGGTGGCTTAAAGCCAGCTCTGATCCATTTCCATCAACTGCAGTCTCAAAAATAATAGAGGAGCAGACATCTGGAAATACAAAGTAAACAGAACAAATAAAGCAAATTAAGATTTACCACCAAGTCCCTGTGAGCTGACTGCCCACCGAACTGAAGAGGCAACCCCATGCTCTTCATGAGCTCGGCCTCCGAGTCTAGTTCGAGTTCTTCCAGGTCAAGAGCATAATTAGTGTCCACCTTCAATGCCACATTGGGACAATGGTTCTCCTCCTCAGACCCTTGTTCCTCCCCTATTAAGAAATTACATTAAGTGAATATAATGTGATTCTGATACGTTGATGCAACAACACAGCCTACAAAAATTACATCTGCCTCTTAAGCTTCCTCTCCCATTTCAATTTATTTTATCTTCTTTTCCACATAACTATCAGTAGAAACCAAAATCTAACTTCTACAGCCAAAACACCGCACTAGGACTGGCTGGGATGGAATTAGCTTTCCTCATGAAAGCCTGTATGTTTAGGATCTGCAGCTAAACCCGCCTGGATAAAACACCAATGTTTTGGCTATTGCTGAGCAGCGCTTGCACAGCCTCATAACTGTGTCTTTTCCCCACTCTGCCCTCCCCAGTGAGTAGGGTGGGCTGGGCAAGAGATCTGGAGGGGAGACAGCTGGGACTGCTGACCCAAACTGGCTGAAGGGGTAGTCAATAACGTAGAATGGAATGCTCAGCAATAAAAACTGGGGTAGAGGGAGCTTGGGGTCAACCCACCACAAACACTCACCCCAGTGACTTGTAGAGCAAACTAAGTATCGCCCAGCAAACAGAAAAATAAGTATTAGGAAAAGGAATTTCTTTACAGGAGTTCTTTTGACATGTATCAGAGCAAGCTTAAAAGACAAGAAACTGTTGGTTTTGTTACAAATCTTTCAAACACACACTAAGATAATATGATTTTTAAAAGAACATAATGTGTGAAACACAGAACGTATTAGTATTTATGGATTAGCATTTATACAGAGCTACTGCACTTTAAATAACCACATACTTAAAATGACCTATAAAACTGCACTTCAGAATGCACAGTACATTTTAGTACCTCACCTGTACTGTCATTGTCATCTTTGACATAAAATCCTTTTAATCCCAGTTTATATAATTTTCGATCTCTGTAAAAAATGGAGACAGTGATGCAGAAGGTCATTGTTAAAACAAATTCCTTTACAGTAAAAAAAAATCATTCTATGGAATAATCTCTCCAGGAAGGCAGTAGAGTCCCCATTGCTGGAGGTTTCAAGGTGCAACCGGACAGGGTGCTAGATAACCTCATCTAGGCTCCCTTTCCCATGAAACACTGGCTCAGAGGATCTCTTGAGGTCCCTTCTCAGCTTGGGAAGGCTGCTTTGTGATTCTAAACACCCGAAGCAAAAAAAAAATAAAATAAAGAGGCAGCACTTTAAAGCCTGATGAGGCCCCTAAAACATTGTGTTCAAATGGGTGGAATTTAGTGTTGTCAGTCCAAAGCTGCAAATATTTCTGCCACCACCCAACGCTGAAGGCACCTCATCTCTGCAAGTGCCCCAGTTAGCATGTTTAACACCAAAAGCTCTAGTACCAGCCGAAATGTCTTCCCCCAGATCATGCATCCATGATAGATGCCATGAGCAGCACCTCTCTTCCACCTCCCCTTGCTGAGAAACCTGCTCCTCTTCTCTGGCCCAGGGAGGCTCCAGGTCCCTTCACATCCCTTTGGGGAATCACAGAATTGTTTAGGTTGGAAAAGACCTTTAAAATCATCAAGTCCAACCATTAACCTGACTCTTCCAGGTCCACTGCTAAACCATGTCCCTCAGCACCAAATCTGCACATGACCAGGGATGGTGATTCTACCAGTTCCCTGGGCAGCCTCTTCCAGGGCTTCACAACCCTTTTAGTGAAGAAATGTTTCCTAACATCCAACCTAAACCTCCTTTGGCACAACTTGAGGCCGCTTCCTCTTGTCTGGTTGCTTCTTCCTTGGGAGAAGAGACTGGCCATCACCTCTCTCCAACCTACTTCCAGGGGGTTGTCAAGAGCGAGAAAGTCTCCCCTGAGCCTCCTTTTCTCCAGGCTCAACACCCCCAGGTCCCTCAGCTGCTCCTCACCAGACCTGTGCTCTAGTTCCCCAGCTTCGCTGCCCTTCTCTGGCCACGCTCCAGCCCCTCAAGGTCCTTCCTGGAGTGAGGGGCCCAGAACAGACCCCAGGATTCCAGGTGCAGCCTCCCCAGTGCCCAGTGCATGGGGACGACCCCTGCTCGAGTCCTGCTGGCCACAGAGGTGCTGACACAGGCCAGGCCCCTCGCAGGGAAGGGAGAAGGGGACGGGGCGAAGGGGGAACACAGGCGGGGGCCCCCCACGGGAACCGGCGCCTGGGCGGGCTCCCCCGGCTTGTGCCCTCCCTATAGCTGGCGTCGCTGGGTAAACACAGCCTACAGGGCTCCTTCTGTGCACCCCTCCCTGCTCGCAGCCGCCATGGCTGCAGCACGGCCCCTTCCCGCACCTCCCCCGGCCACGCGTGCCCGCCCGGTGCCGGCGGTGGGGCCGCTACTCACTCGACGAAGGCTCGGGAGCAGAAGCAGAGGATGCCGCGGGCCGTCCCCGCCTGCAGCAGCAGCTCCGCCACCAGCCGCCCCCCGAGCTCCGGCACCATCCCGGCGGGAAGACCCGGCACCGCCGCGGTACCGGCCCGCCGCTGCCTTCCGCCGGAACTGCCCGAGCGGAGCCGAGCGGGGCCGAGCGGGGCCGAACGGAGCCGAGCGGGGCCGAACGGGGCCGAACGGAGCCGAACGCAGCCGAACGCAGCCGAAGCGGCTGGGGAGGGTGCCCGCCGCGGCCATGACGCTGATTCCGCTCAAGGCTGCTCCCGAATGGGAAGTTCAGCTTCGCGCCCCTTCCTTTGCCTGCCCCGGGCTCCCCGGCCGCAGAGAGCTGTAGTTGGGGGTGCCTGTGTGAGGGCAGCCGTAGTTAGGGGCCTTCTTGTGCTTTCAGGGTCTCTCCCTGCGAGGGATGTTTGATCTTGATGGTGTTGAGGGTGAGGGTGAGGAGGAGAGGGAAGGACACGGCAACAAAAAACTGCAGCAAAAGAGACGGCAGAGTGGGAAACGGGGTGCACAGCTTCAGCAAAGTGTAATGGACGAGTGACCGGAGGAGAATCATAGAATCACGGACCGGTTTGGGTTGGACGAGACCTTTTAAGGTGATCTAGTTCCATCCCTCTGCAGCGAGCAAGGACAGCTTCAACTCCAGCAGGTTGCTCAGAGCCCCGGCCAACCTCACCTGCAATGGTGCCAGGGACGAGCATCGACCACCCATCTGGGCAGCCTGGGCCAGGCTCTCACCACCCTCACTGTAAAATATTTATTTATATCTAGCCTAAATTTACCCTCCTACTTTAAAACCATCACCCCTTGTCCTGTTGCAACAGGCCCTGCTAAAAAGATTGTCCCCATCTTTCCCATAGGCTTCCTTCAGGTACTGGAAGGCCACTGTAAGGGTAAATGGTGACATACCTGTGGAATTGAAAAATTATGGCGTTGGTAAGTGAGGGGTTTGTATTTTAGCTTTAAAATAGTCTCTAACGAAAAGGAGGAACTGGAGGAAATGTCACTTCTCCATCTGTGGATGTACGCAGATGGACCAGTGATTGGCTTAAGCTTCAGAGACCCTCCAGTCCTCTGGAAAAAGTATTTGCCAATGTATAAATGACCAGCTCCTCAAATACTATTCATGACTTGCAGAACTAGAGGTCTCTTAATACTACCTCCTTTTTTACATTTTGTGTAAAGACTAGAGTCCAATAAGCAAATGCAAATCATAAGGTCAAGGTAGTTTGACATAAGATTTTGTGATCACCTGTGAGAGAAGGGGGTTTTTTGCACCAGAGTCCTCTTTGACACTTAGATACCAGTGATCTGGAACATGAGAAAGTAATTTTATGTGGCAACATTGCCTTAGTGAGAATTGAATTTATAGTCCCCAAAACCTTGCACTTTTAATTCTTGTTCAGCACATAACAATTTTTTGCTTTTGTTTTGAAATGCAAGAATTAATCCCAGCTAGATTTGATATTTTCTTTAAATGGTGATGAGCCAAACAAATATTTAAAAGGAAGCAAAGGAAACATGCTATCCATGGTTATTTATGTCTATTACTTAACTATATGGTACATTTTTTATCCCCTTTTTAAAAGACAGCTTAATTCTCAGCCGTTTAGTGATCGGCAAAATCCTCTAATTATGCTGAAGCCATACTCAGATTGTGTCATTAGACAAATCATTGTGGCAATCATTGTGGTTGCCTTTGCTGTCATAGTTTGTTTGGTATTTGTGATTACAGTGAAACAATACCAAAATTAAACAGCCATCACTTTGCTTTCACAGAAGCAGGGCAAAACTGTTAAGGGAAAGTCTATTGGAAAAGGAGACATAAAAAGGTGCTTCAGTCACGGCTCCATGTCCTTTGATTCTAGGACAGAATGTGAGTTTCAATTTGTCATGTTTTTATACAGTGAAGGGCTCTGGGTTTGGTTTTTTTTGTTGTTGATTTTTTTTCTTTTTATTTTTTTTTGCATGTGTGTGGTTTTGTGTGGTAGTTTTTGTGTTTGGTTTTTGGTTAGGTTTTTTTTGGTGGTGGTATCTTTTCTCTTTCTGTATAAACCAGGCCAAATAAGCATGTGTATCATTTCACATTTCAGAGTGGAGAAATAGCCACAGAATAGATAACTAGTTTGTTGGAGCACTGGGGAGTCCCATCAGTTATCGCTGCTACCTTTAATTCCTGCATAAAGAATCTTCTAGCTCATGCTTGGAGGCAAAAGCCAGAAAGACTGGAAAGGTAACAGCTTTTATAACGCTTGTACCATTGATTTGATTGCCCCTGGTTCCATATATCTTCAGAGCCTGAATGAATACTGTCCCTGCCTACTGTCCTCAAAGCACTTTTCAATCCCATGGGAACCATAATTAATTGGAACGGTACCTGTTTGGTCTTGCTAGTTATCAGACACTGTTAACCTAACACTTCTGTTTCTGCCCATTGTAGTCTTTGGTTTAACTTTTTATATTCCTTTTTTTTTGTACTGCAGTAACACGCAGTTAAATCGTATCTGGTTACATAGTCCTAGATAATGGGCCAGATCATTTATTTCACAAGCAGCCACTATTCATTTGCACTTCTGGAAGTGCTGCTGAGGTAGTCTAAGCCAGAGGAAACCACATCCTAACACTGTGAACACATCAGGGACGTATTAAAAAATCAGTTTGAAGATGTGTAGATTTAATTCTCCTTTACCATAACCTATATTTATCTTTGAACTGGGTTAGTTTTTATAGGTGCAGCCTTCTGTGACTGTTCCTATAAGGAAGTTTTATAGCGCTTTATTACAGCTCTATTTTCCAATGTAGCTCTGAAAAGAATAACTTTATGCCTCTCTGTTGGTTATTAATTTTTTCCTTGCAAGTTCATGGACTTTTTGGCATTGTATAAGAGCCATAATCATATATATACCCATTATACTAAATAGTATGTACATACTGAGTGAAGAGATTGTTTTTAATCTAAAGAGCGGGTGGCAACTTTGTGTAAAGCACACAAGACTTTTTATGCTTTGAGGCTAAAAAGTTATGTCAAAGAAAGACAAATCAAAGGACATGGCCATAGGCAAGAGCTTGTAGAAGCAATTACTTTTTCACCTCAACAGCCACCACTGACCACAAAGCAAGATCCTACTGGTTTAAGTAACTGCAGGGTAACAAAACTAATCTGAGGGATCGAGCCTCCCAAGAAGCAGGGTGGCAAGTTAGGGATGTGCCCTTGCTGATCCACAGTAAAGCAGCTCGGTGTTGGTGGTTCTCTAATAAAAAGGAGGTCTGCCATACAGGGGTTGTCCTGTGCCACTGAACTTGTTCCTCCTGAGGTCCTGATCTGCAGGTGCAAGGTCGCTCTCACTTGCAATTTAATATCTGAAGTCTGGGTAAGCTCCAGCAGGAATAGGCTGGACTCTTGCTGGAGCTTCTTTTTCTGTTAGAACTTTAAGTGACCAGTAACTTTATTATTTTCTTTCTGTTAAATTCATAACAATTATATGTATATTTCTTTCATATATATTTGTGTTATATGTTTTTAATTTGTTTGCTGTGTTTCATGATTAGTATTTTGAGTAAAATTCTAGGGGATACGTTGTTTCTCTGGAACCAATCATTGAACCATCTCGCTTCCCAGTTCATATTTGAGGATCCAAAAGCTTTATTACCTACTGAAATATAATTTATGAATAAAAAATTTCCTTTCTCTGTTACAAGCTCATGTTAAAGAGTGACCACATATAGAGAGGAGTGGCACAGGAACACACCAAACCAGCAACTTTATTTGAGATGAAGACCAATATAATTAGAGGATCCGGAAGAAGCGTGTTAATTTCTAACTACATTTATGCTAGGAAATGAAATAGTCAATCATCTGACTTAAAAAGCTATTGTAACTTGAGTGTGATTCAGGGGTACTTAAGCTAATTGCTTACTGGGTTTTTAATAGCATGCAACTTCTTAAACACAAGGGAGTGTGGCAGGGAAGACCTGCTCGACTTATGTGGTTTAACTCAAATCAGGAACAAAGTGGTTTACTGATTTATTAATGATAGGTAATTAGGCAGCAGTCAGTGAACTTCACATTCTGGATCGATATCAGCAGGCCAACAGATAAACCAGAGTGCAAAACGCTTGCAAGATGTTAAGAAGTTTCTAAACACCCTAATCCCCACCATTTTTAACCCCATAGGAGCATGCTCAGTGTGCACACCCCTCTCTTTTGGCCATGCATGTTCTCCACTGGAGATGGGGTTGCTCTGTCTTTGTGTGTCCTGGTGCAGCTGAGAAGACACCCCATGAGACAATTCTTTTCTCAAAAGCCTCTTGGTAATCCCCTGGTTGCTGCTTAATCCTATTGTAAACAAACATTGTCATTATTCATTTCCTCATTTCATTCTGTTTTAGGGTGACCTCCTCCCAGACCAGGCAGTTTTGGGTGTCCAGTCCACACAGGCTGTTTCCACACATGCTTCTGCCATACCACCATAGAATCAGAGAATTGTTTAGGTTGGAAAAGACCTTTAAGATCATCGTGTCCAACCATTAACCTGACTCCACTTGGTCCACTGCTAAACCACGTCCCTCAGCACCACATCTACATGGCTTTTAAATACCTCCAGGGATGAGGACTCTGCCACTGCCCTGGGCAGCCTCTTCCAGGGCTTCACAACCCTTTCAGTGAAGAAATTGTTCCCCATGTCCAACCTAAACCTCCCCAGGCGTAACTTGAGGCCATTTCCTCTTCTCCTATCGCTTGTTACTTAAAAGAACAAGTCTCTTATTTGTAGGCAAAGAGACAAAATCTCAGGTGCAGATTTCTTAAGCAGCTTCTTTGCAAAGTGTAGTGAAAAGTTTGATCACAAAAATGGGTGACTTTTTATCGCTAGGACAATCTTTTGTGCTCAGCCGTGTGATTATTTCCTATTCATCTTGTCAGTTTTCTAACTTCAGAATTACTTTTACTTCCTTCATGCACTCATTTATTTTAGTGCTATTTTTATGAGCAAATCTAAACTCCAGATGAAAACACAGGACATATATTCATGTATTCATAAGCTGTACAAACTGGTGCTAAAAAAGCTGTTGTTGAATTGGCTTGTAGTAACTACAGAAGTGTCCTAGAAGCAATATAATCCACAAATTTTAGACCTCTGTAATAAAATGAACGCTACACAAGCAAAGCACACCATATGCTCTGCTCTTGGTTTGTCTTCACAGCATTTTGACCGTACTGGCATTCTGAAATGTCTGACTGCCAAGACTCTGTGATAATTGCTGAAATACTTAATTCTCGACTGCCCACTGCATATTGACTAATGTGTACTTTCATTTGCTGTGTCCTCAGCGTGTTTTAAGGAGCTCCACCGTAGGATGCCTTACCCGAAGCTATTATTAGAAGTATTGCATTCTGAGCACCTGACGGTTTATGAACAGCGTGATGCAGAAACCACACTGGAAGGACTTTGCTTATTGCTTATTACCACGACGCTGTTCTTATAGATTACAGTTGATTTCTCCATTAACACAGGCTGGCTCTGCCACTCAGCAACTAATCAGTTTATCAGCAGGATACCAGGTAAATACTTCTGTGGTAAATAAGATGTTTAGAGCCTAAATTTGTAATCTAAATTCAGACACCAGTCTCCGTACCACGCTACACAGAACGGATTTTCCATTTCTCTGTTCAGTATTTCACTTACGCTCGGTTTAGACATAGCTACTGTCAGCTGGGAGAATTAATTACTTAATTAGTTTTACAATCATTTGATGTCAGAGTTGCAAGCGAAAGTATGAACCATTTTAAATAACCTTTTACATCAGCA